>SDVV010012680.1:0-15368 GCA_016164225.1 Gammarus roeselii | reverse complement strand
TCGTATATATACTGTACATCATCATAAGCATGATGCCACCAAGACGCTGTCACCAAATATACCCCTGGGTTTCCTCTCACCTGCACGACACCCTAAGATGGAGGCACGCGATACCTGTTTCAGACGAGACCGATACCGGGTTTAAACGAGGATGGTACCTGGTGCCACCTATGCGGTCATACAGGTGCGAACACGATGGTCACTCCCCTGACAGGCTCTGTACTGCGTTTACACTATCGCCTCAGTAACACCTTAGTAGCGGTAGCGAAAGGTTCTACGGTCATTCGTTCTCCATAAGGTGCGATATTAATGCGTTGATATACATATTGTATTGATGTATCGGTGTTACGATACGTGTTATTGTAGATGGTTTTTTATGTGTGAAGGTTATTTAGAATAATTCCATGCTAGAAGGTTATATTTACTTCATGTAATTTACCTGTCTTGGTCCCTGTCAGTTTCGCACTTCTCTCTCATACGGTCATACAGCTGCCTAGTGAGTGGCACTACTTGAACTGGCAGACCGGGGAAAACACGTTACATCTTGTTATTTGCGTGTAATGCTGTGATTTATACAGTGTTTGTAAAACAGTGATGCTTTTTTGTTCCAGTGTGATGGTACGTGTTATTGTAGATGGATTTTTGTGTGATGTTTATTACTAAGAACATATTTATTCCATGTTATGTGCCAGTCATGGCCCCCCCTGTCAGTATTGCTTCTCGCATGGTCACACATGTTGGTTGGTAAGTGTCACCACCTCCCAAAAGTGGTCCGAGCGGGAAAAACACGTTACATCTTGTTATTTGCGTGTTAGGTTATGTTATGCTGTGATTTATTCAGTGATCGTATACTAGTGCTCCATTGTTATATTGGTGATACTGTGTATTATAACGTATCCCAAAATGCATCTTTCTCGTCCTCTTTCTCTTCAATTTTCAATATTTTATTTTTAAGAAATGCATTAGGCATTTTATCCAGGAATGTCTGAATGATTGCATTGACGTCTGGAGTTATTACTGTCTTATTTACCAAAAAACTTTTTAATAGATCAATTACATGAACACGGCTTTGGACATTGGATGACTAACAAACCCATTCGATTCAAATATAAGTGCTGAGTTAGTTTTAAGATAGTGAAGCAAACCAGAGGATAGTGTCTTAGCAACGGGAGGTAATGAGACCGTATATATTACTGCAACATCATCGCCATTTTGTGGCTCATTTTGTTTGATCGCTTCCTGTGTGGGCTCTGTAGATAAGCTATTGCGATAGACACCGTTACTAAAATTAAATAATTTTAGTGATATTTCAGGCGATGTATTCAAATCTAGCATTTCGTCTCCACGCCTACTCAATCTTTGACTGTGATACGTACTGCTACGTTCTGCTATTTCTGGCTCTGTTGGGATAGATATGGGTGTCGCGCTACCGCCATTATGAGTTGTTGTAAGCTTATCCATCTTGGATTTTGGAACAAGGTAATAAATCGATTCATCCATGGATAATTTTTGTCAAAAACACTGACTGCTGCAGGTAATAGTAAATTTAACAGAAACCCTCCACGCACGGTTAATAATGTTTTCCTTTTGGCCTCGGAAGATTTACTCCCGGTCGATTTACTGCCCAATTATTTTATTATAGAACTGAATTTATTTATCCGTGACTTGGTTAGCTTATCACAGACCTATTTTCCGCCCTCTATATTTCTAAATATTTCGCAGATGATCTTAACTTCCTTATCACTTAAATGTTTGATGAGTTGACTACGTTCGGATGATTTTAGTTGATTTATTTTATTATAAAAATTCAGTTTTCGTTTCAAAGTACGTTTATCACACATCACGACACAATGTTTCCTTCATTAATCCACGTAGGTTTGCTGTCTGGATAATCCGTATATATCACGTAGATTTGCTTTCTTCCTCGTTTAATTCGGGTTTTCAATACCTTGATAGCATAAATATCAGGTTTGTCACACTGAACTAGTTCCTGACTATAGGCAAAACCTTTGATGGGTTCATCAGTATCGAGTGGCGTTATTTCATAGGTCGGAGGGTAATGTTTTTGATTAACACGTGAAATACGAAACACTTCTTTCGTAAACTTTGGTTCGTCTCCTCGTATAAATGTCTTGAGACTTCGATCACTGCACTGTAAGCGTACGAATGCTCCCACCTTTAATTGTAAACAGGGCACTTTTATACTTTTACGTCGTATTTTAACATTTCCGTTAGCAAGGCTCGAATTTGCTTCGTATCGTTCATCAAATAAACGTCAAATGGGTTCCGTCCCATTAATGATGAATGTGGTGCCATATTGTATGTCGTTACATGTGCTTGCTAATCATTTAAATAGCGTTCAGTCTTTTTTTGCTTGCATATATTTTCCCAATTTAAGTTTTATAGTCAGTATAACGCGTTCTGCTGGGGAAGCTTTAATGATCTTGTTGTATGTGTAATAAATGTATATGTTTTTGCTAGCAAAATATGCTCTGATGTTTCTATTGTGAATTCACTGCCCTGATCTGAACATGCAAATATCGCACTGATATTTGCATGCCTACCTCGACAAAACACAGATGTAATAATACGTAGAGACGCTGAATCCATCATAAAGTCATCGTACACAACAAGTAGTTTACATGTAGTTTTCTTCGCAAATGGATCGAATGCGAGTGGTCCTGCATGAATTTTTATTTTTTCATGTTTCCTTACAGGAAAGTGCTCTGATCCTGAAACGAAGACCTCATCGGAACTATCAATGTATTTACTAATTATTTTTCCTACAAGGACGCTCTTCCCGCTGGATGAGAACCCGCTCACAAACAAACGTGCTGGTTTGGCGAAGAGGTTGATGTCCGCAAACCTAACACTCTCCATTCTCCCCAACAGGCAATCGGCAACTGACTATTTTTCAATGTACCGTTAATTTATATACATTTTTTTTTCTGACAACAAACTTTTTTTTAATGAATCTTTAATTTATATATATATTTTTCTCTTTGCAGATGTATTCCATCAAGAACATGGTAAAGTCAAGGACCCGTTCGCCATCACCAGGTAATTTTTACATCTCGTAATTTTTACATCTCTATTGTCAATATACCATTAGGTTTGACAATATTCAATATTGTTCCCGTTTGTTTTTTTCCAGCGATTGATTCAATCTATTATCATTTCTCAACAGATCATGGTAACAACTCGATCGCAGGTGAACCAGATCAATCCGGAACTTCAGGAATGATAATGTATGTGTAACGAAAAATGTCGATATATATTTTTTGGATACTGTAATCATTTTTCCATGTTATATATTGTTATATATATTCTAATACATAAATTTTTTCCACGTGCAGACCGACGCACCTTCTTCCAGCGAATCCGCTGGCCAGTCATTGGCCAAACTATCAGGGTGATCCTAGGTACGGTGACCCAAACTACCAGCGTAATTTGCTGCCTGTACCTCACTGGCCGCAACCTCGACAACCGTTGCAGAGACCACCATGTCAGAGACAAGCATACGCCCAATAGACTCGAGCTTATCATCCATCAGGATCCTTTTACCAAGTCGGGCATATACAAAGGTTAGTGTATATTTTTAATAATTATTACATTTTCACCATAGGTTGTCTTCCTATGGGTGTCTTTCTAGCTCATGTGATTGAATACGCTCCAGCATGATTTCCTCTTGACTGAGGAAGCTAGCTATAAAGTCAGGAGTCGGTACAATTCTAGACTTGTGCATTTTTGATTTGATGTCTCCAAGCGATACACTCGATAAATCCAATTTCCACAATCGACGAGTCCTGTCATATTAAAACAGTCACTTGTTCTTTCATCTTCAAATAAAAAACTTTAAATGTTGGTAGAGTCGTTGACACAAAATTTACAGCTTCAATGAATGCAAGATCAATCGTCATTATCGGTAAACTGATAATGTATCCAACAACTAAGCGGTACCCTACCGATGCAGGCAAACAGGTTACAACATGCATCGTTAACTAATGTATAAAAGAGCGTGTGATGCAGCCTAGACATTATTTCAGCTTATAATCTCGTCGACGTCACACCTTCCTCGCAAAATGTAAGTATCCAGACATTTTTATTCTAGAGATATCTTTGCTATTTGTGTATTGTTTTAAGCTTGCGTATTGTTAATCTACAATGTAGTGTTTTATTCTTGTAGGATGAATCAAGACGATATGGTAATGGCAGATGCGCCATTGTTGGAGGATGCTGGGAGTGTCCTTAGCGTCGCAATGTCCGCAATTCCTACCGTAACCGCCACAATATCCGTAAGCCCTACCGTTAGCGCAACAATATCCGCAATATCCGCGAACCCTAGCGCAAGCCCGCAACCCGGTGGTGGTGGTGGTTCCCTTCCGTCTTCGGAACAACGCGGAGTTCAGCCTACAGCTGCGTTGGATGCGCCCTTGGCGCCGTCTCCTGTTGGACAGTTTGTTACTCAGTCTACTGTTCCGGAACTACCAGGAGTTCAGGGTACTGATGAGCCATTCGTCGCTCAGTCTACTGCTCCGGAACTAGCCGGAGTTCAGGGTACTGATGATTCATTCGTCGCTCAGGCTACTGTTGCATCCTTGATAGCGTCTCCGGACGAACCGTCTACCGATCCTTTGGGTGAGGCTATATTTCACCCACCAACCTCTGAAGGTATATTGGACCACCATTTCGTAACATCGACATTTATCCCAATCACTGAACACGTCAACAAATCATCCATGATAACATTAGGATGCAGGGAATTAGTGAAGCACATTGAACCAAAATTAGGAACATTCCAGAGACTCCAATGCACCGCGAGGGTTAAAACGGGGAAAACAATGGAGGATGCATCTATAGATGACAAGGACTGGATATTAAACACAAAAGCGATCCAGCTGACAAAAACAGTGGATTTAAGTGAATTGATTGAGGATCTCGGGGTAGATTTACAAAATAAATTTAAAAAACAGGAGCTAGAAGGTAGTGGCTGGAGCATTAATACAGTAACCGCTGTTGAGTTGAAATTCTACAAGACAGGGGCTAAAGGTACAAAACGAATGGGTAGTTATGTTCCTCGGCCCAAAAATTGTCCAGGCCGGTACCATATAGTCAACATCAAAACAACAGACAATAATTGTGTCCTGTCAAGCATGGTTGCCCATTTCCACTTGAAACAACATACAAATCTCTCAAGTTTTAAACGACAATCATGTGATACATACATCCCATACAAAAACACATGTTTCACCTTCCCAATTCTTCTAATGAACACACCTGTGGCTTTAGAAGATTTACCAAACATAGAAAGAGATTGTGATGTCAACATTAAACTTTATCAGCTCACTAAAGAGAAAGAAGGTTACGGGCAGGTTAGTGCATACAAAGGCAGTTTAGAGGCCAGTGAGGAGCGCACGATCCACCTTGTGCAAATTTTAGATGCTAATCATGTCACACTCATTCCATGTTTCTCTACATTTATGAAAACATTCAGAAATACGAGCCATAGAGACAACTTCTTTTGTCCCTTTTGCATGCAAGGCATGCACGAAAGCAAAAAAGATGGTCACGTAAAATTATGTTCGTCCACTACAGGCTTGCAAAACATCGGTATGCCTGAAGACGGCGAAATGTACTAATTCTCAGCCATTCATGCAACAATGAAACCCCCTGTTGTATGTTATTATGACTGTGAATCTGTGCTGGAGCCCACCCAAGAGAGGAAACTTGTAGTCAACATACACAAGTTGTGCTTGTACAGCTATACTCTAGTGGATAAGGACGGGACAATTGTAAAGCACAACGTAGACGATTCGACTACAGTGCCCCTTGAGAAGATGGAAACACATCTTGTTGAGAATATGTTGCTGGATTATAAAGAATACATGTCAACCTTACCATTGTTCCCCATCCCCGTTCTCACCAAACAAGACATGAAAAAATATTGCGAAAGCAAAACATGTGAATGCTACGGAGACGCTTATGGAGAAAAGGGTAAAAGACGAGTACGTCATCATAACCATTACGTCGAAGGGGTTGTCGGTCCCAATAAAGAAGTGATAACAGGAAACTACATTGGGGCTCTTTTTTCTAATTGTAACATGAGAATAACGAAGAAACTTAGGTTCATGCCTTGTATTGCTCACAATGCAACGGCCTATGACATGCGCTTCGTACTGAACGGTAAAAACTTTTCATAAATAAATGTTTTGCCAAAACAATCAGATAAAATGTTCAGCATCTCTGTCTCCTTGAACGATGCCACGAGCAAGTACGGTGTCAAGTTCATCGACTCGTTCTCATTCCTCAACTCAAGTTTAGACAGTCTTGCAAAAATTTTAAAGATAGTGGGCATGACATGTCACTCCTCAAATCCCATCTCACAAGTGTCGGATACAGTGACAAGGTTCTAGACCTCGTCACTCGAAAAGGACATTTCTGCTACGAAGCCATCACATCGGATTCTGTGCTGGACCAAACTGAGATCCCATCGCAACCAGCCTTCTACAGTCAACTTCGAGGCAAAGGAATATCGGACTCTGATTATGCTGAAGTGATCGAAATGTGGGAGACAGCAAACTGTAAGACGTTGCGTGATTACATGATCATATACCTGCTCATCGACACGCTACTGCTGGCCGAACTCTTCCAGAAATTTAGGGAGACCATGACACGCGACTATACCCTGGACCCCGTCCAGTTTGTGAGCGTCCCTGGCTTTGCAATGCAAGCCGCCCTCTTCGAAGGAAAGATGAATCTGGCGCTGGTCAAAGATATCGATCACCTGAACTTGATTGTCAAAAACACACGAGGCGGATTCGTGACGTTGACGAAAGGTCTTACTAAGATAAACCATCCCCGATGCAAGGACTATGATCCTACATTACCCGTGTCTTCAGCAGCCACGTGGGACTTTAACAGTCTTTATGGTGGATGCTTGAGCGAACCCCTGCTACGAAGGGGTTGGCGAAATCCTCGAGCTCACACCGGAAGAAATTCAAGCATTCGACTTGGTAAACACAGACTGTTCTGGTCAACATACACAACATACACAAGTCAGCGATGAAGTTGCAAGAAAAACAGATGAGCTGCCACTCCTGCTTCATCACAAAGAGATTACCTTGGACGATGTTTCGCCCTTCACAAAAAAATGTCTTGGCTGGCTCAGAACATCTCAGAAACAGAAAATGAGCAAATCGTAAGCTTGTTGCTAGCCATCTACCTCAAACTGACTACCTCGTGGCCCTGGAACTTCTCCAAGTACTCCTCAGGCAAGGACTGGAAGTCACCAAGGTTCATCGAATTTTTCGCATCAAGCAGGAGCCGGTCTTCAAAACTTTCATCATGAAAAATATCCAGAAACGTCAGTAGTCTACGACTTCCTTTGAAAAGTCCCTATTCAAACTTTTATCCAATAGTATATATGGTAAGCTATTGTTCAACCCGCTCAACAGAAGTCTAGAGGCAAAAGTCGTGTACACCCCCAACGAGTTCCGAAAACACGCTGCCAACCCGCTGCTAAAAAACTGCTACGCCCATCGGCCCCGAAACAGTCATCATGATTCTTGAAAAAAAAAATCCGAATGGTTCATTCACTCCAAGTTGGATTCTTCGTGCTTGAAAAAGCAAAAGCAAAAGTCTACAGCTTCTTCTATGACACACTGAAACCACGCTATGGTGACAACGTATCGCTCATCTACTCGGACACTGACTCGTTGCTAATCCAGTTCAAAGGTGCGGCCGACATTGAAGCGGAAATGCACCAAGCTCCCCTGGCTGAATACATGGGCTTCTCCAACTATCCCAAAAATCACCCCTTGTTCGATGAATCCAAGAAAGAACAGCTAGGACTAATGAAAAGCGAAACAGCTGATGACTACCCGAGTGAAATCATCTGCTTACAACCCAAGTGTTACAGCATGATTTTTGAGTCCGACGCAACAAAATTGGCTGCTAAAGGTGTCAATTACCAGACACAAGCCAAAATAAAACATGAACAATACAGAGATATACATAACCAGAAAACATACACACACTTTGAGACAATACACAACATTCGTGCGCAAGTATGCCTACTCCAAACTGTACGCACTATCAAAAACTACCGTAGTAAATTTGAGAAAAAGCGCTACTATCTCGACGCATGCACAACTCTTGCCTATGATCACCCGAACATTCCCAAAAAATCCATTGAAAATAAACCTACCGTCATTAAAAAGAGGAAGCGATGTGCATTGGCTAATGAAATCAAATGAAGAAATGGATTTAACATGGAAGAGACGCAAGCCGGGTGAGACCGTCTTTGGCGAATACACTCGCGATGAAAGCAGCTCCACGTCTACAGGATTCATCCTCTAAATATTCATAAAAATATAAATAATCCTTGTGTGTAAATAAAAATAAAAAATATAAAAGTTGTTTGATTGTCCAAGTAATAGGAGTATATGTTGTTGTCTACAAGCGGTTTGTTGTCAGTATGACGTGTGACCCAGTGCAGGATGCAGGAACCGGAGGACTTTTTTGTCTATGTCGCATCGCTAGGCAGTAGCCAATTGTATCAAAACAATACGTCATCAAATTTTACAAGCAGTATTTATCCAGATATACAGCTACAGGGAGAGTGGAGCGTAGGACTTGTAGAAGTAATCTATAATGATTGGTTCAAGATAAAAAAGCATGATATACAATATAACATTGTAATCTACATAGACTATTTGAATACTGAAAATGAACGAATCGGGCATGAAAAAGCTTTGTTTATTCCTAGCAAGAATATCTCAGGCAATACATTGGAAGATTACATCTCCGAGCTAGAAATCAATATAAGAAAAAGACTGTTAAGAAAACAAATCGTTAGAGATGAAGGAAAATTGTTTGAATATGATAAGACCACACGCCGCATAAAGTTCAATGCCTTTATTATACAAAACATGTCGCAACACAAATATACTGAAGCTATGGTGAATTGGTACTTTGTCGGAGAAAGATCGGCTGATTTAATGGGTGGAGCGATATGTAAATATAATGTCGGTGAAGGTAGCGTAAGCGAAAAAATGTCCTTTATGAACGAGAATGTACGCTACATAAACGTTTACTCCGATATAATTTCACGCAGTTTTATGGGCAACAAGCAAGTCAATATTCTTGATGTTATCCCTATTAATAACTCTTATTGATTTACACGCACCCATGTCAAATATAAAAAATTACAGCGTAGTCATATTGATTCCATTTCCATCGATCTACGAGATGGTGTTGGCGGTAATATCCCGTTCAAGGATGGTGGATCTAGCCTATGCGTATTACATTTTATAAGAAGCTAGAGCGTTATAAATATAACGCTGGATATAAAAAAGGTCATTAGTATATAGCAATCATGAGGGTGGTATATGCGTATCCGTCGCACAAGCAATACGAAGTTTTATTCGCGAAACGTGACAAAATACGCGGTGAAAGTTTACATGATATTGACAGATTCACAAGTCCGATATCGTACCAGAGAGGTAGCGGTTTCTTCTCAACCATAGCCAGTTTTGTAAGACGCACATTGCCTTTTCTACGAAAAACATTACTGCCTGCAGCTGCCGATATGGCTCGAAACATGGCACACGATTACTCGGAGCAGAAAGATATGCGACAATCAACAAAGGAACATGGGGTTGCGGTACCAATACCGTTAGTTTCGGGGAAGGTTCTATGCCGACAACATGCTTGGTGGATCATCTCTCAACATGACAGGGCTAGAAGCCCCTACGGAAAACTATGAAATGGGGGTGATTGATATGTTCCCCTCGATCAACAAGAAATATTTAATTGAATCAAGTATCGAATCGAAATTTGAAAGAAACTATCTATGTACAAACAGTAGTCTGTATGATGGTAGAATTGCCGATTCCTTTATAGAATTTCATATTCCAGGATCGGATAATGAAATGGTTGACCTGAGCTCGTTAACTGCAGAAGTGAAAATCCGTGTTAGAAATGCAGATGGAAGCGCGTTGGCCGCCGCTGCACATGTTACACTCGTTGACGGATTCTTTCATCGTATGTTCCTAAGTCACTCTCTATTCCTAAATGGTGTTCAGTGTGAAGGAAAAAGTTATACAGGACAACTAAATAATCTCAACAACTATACATCCATGAGGAGCTCCGATCTAAATAATAGAGGGCTGAATATGATGTATAAATCATTGCAAACACCCATTCCAGATACCGTCGTCGCGGCAAATTTTAATAAAAACTAAAATGAGACATGAATTCAAGGAAGTGTACGTCATGGTATATATATGATGGGGCCACTAAACTTTGACGTATCGGGTAGCAATAGTTATCTATTGGATAATGTCAGCGTAAATATACGTTTGGAGCTGGCAAAACCTAGTAGCGTTCTTCTAACACATGACAATGAACAATACATCTATTTAGTTGATTCATGTAAATTATGGTGTAAAAAAGTTGTACCATACCCTACAGCTTTGCTTGCTCTTAATAAAGCGCTCACAAAAAACAATGACAGGATTGAATACATGTTTGATCGACCAATTGTCAAAACAATCGTGTTTCCTACCGGTCAAAACTCAATCTCAATTGATTTCCCTTTTTTCAACGGGGATGTTCCACATAAATTAGCCTTGTTTCTCATTGATCAAGCTGCACACAACGGAGCATATGATCGCAATCCAAATTACTTCCAGCATAATGATATCACAAACGTTATTGTTGATGTAAACGGAAACTGCGTTACCAACATTAGATCATCGTTTCCCAGAGAGTGTGCCCAAGCATACCATTAAACCCTTACGGCTCTAGGGAGGCGAAACAGCGCTCATCTCATCACAAGACAAAATTTTCCTGCAGGAAGAAGTAGATTTGTTATAGATACAAGACCCACCGACTCTGAAGATGTCATTAACCTAGAAAAACGAGCAAACAGACGTATAACAGTGAACTGTGAAAAGCCATCCACTACGAATAAGATTTTGTTCCTGGTAGGTTATACACTCGGTGTCATCCAAATAAATTCGGCAAGGAGGGTATTCCCAACTATCTACAGTAATCATGGATAATAATCAAATTGATCACATATCCAAGAGCGTTCCAATTATGAAACGCGCCTATAAAGGATGTTTTGCGGAAAACAGAATGCCCATGCATCAAATGAACGGCTACACGATTGTTAACAGCGAAAGCGACCCTAATAAAATGGGTCATTGGATCCTAATATTCAAAAACGGAAACAAACACCACTTTTTTGATTCCTTTGGGTTCAATCCAAAAATATATGTAGGAAATATAGCATCGTATTATAAAATCCATGCGAAAATACAACTTTTACTGCAGAAACCAATCCAAAGTGATCTATCGTTGGCCTGTGTAGCTTACTGCATCTACTTTGACTATTATCTATGTCAAAATGTACTAGTTAAAAAGATAATCGAGCGGTTCTCCAATAGCGAACGTCGAAGAAATGATATCAAGGTTGAAAAATCATCATGAACGTGTCTGGAAATCAACAATCGTGCAAGAAAAATATGTGTGGAGTCGTGACGTTTAATACAGCCTGTAAATTATTATGTAATTGTCAATAAAAAAAATCTTATAAATGTATGTTTGTCAATATCCCCCAAAAAACATTCAGAGGACACATAATTGAAATGCAACATGCAAGCAACTAAGTTGCAATATCCCCCAAGCATTGAAATGCTCATACCCTTATGTAAATATATAACCCGTTAACATGTATAAGCTATCCGTTAGGTGACTCGGGGCACCAAACCAGTTCCGGTACCCTCCGCCCCCGCCCCCCAATTGTGCGCGAACCTCCATACGCTCGGTGAGTCAAGGTTGCATGCACCGCGCCCTACCCCGCCCACCGCTATTTATCCCTATCTATAATCCTTCACTAATTTGCGTCTTGCACCCCTTTACTCTACTGGTATGTATGTATGTATAAATCGCCAGCAATATGCAAAAATTGGTTCAGAATCACCTAATTTTAAAAGCATTAACATTGGTGTTCCGCAAGACTATATCTTAGGGCCAGTACTGTTTTTTATTATTAATATCCCAAATTTGTATTCTAAACTTCAATATGTTCTCTTTGCGGATGATACGATGCTTTCCGCCAAGACTGGCAATTATGAAACTCGAATAACCGAAATTGATATTGAATTCAACTAAATTAACCACACTCTCCTCCGTAAATATTTACGAAAGTTTCGTTGTGTTTCTTTTCCAACCATAGGCAATGTATTAATCGCAACCTGAAGGAGTATTTTGATAATAAACACGTGAATTTTCAGGTGTGGGGAGAGTTCCTGTGAGTACATGTAAACAGAGATTTAAATATGATATGCCATTTCGTGAATCTGCCAGAAATTGTCTTCATCTGTAGGTTTATTGCACAAAACCAGTTTTTGATTTCCGGAAAGGTTTTTGATAAATATAGAGTATAGCCTTGTAAACCCTCACTTACTCTACTGCAATATAGTATGGGGCGTTACTTATGTTGCCACCGTAGCGCTTGCAATTACGACACAAGTAAATTATTAGCCCCTTCTTAGCTCAGAATGGTTCTGTGTTCCATAGCGCGGCCATTCTTGAATTAATGACACCCACCGTTACCAACTTGCATCTCATGCGTTTAAGATAAAATCTCCTGAAGTATTCCTTACCATCAATCATAACGACCACACGAGGAACGCTCCCTCAGCACTGTGTCCCTTGACCGCCTCCAGGGAGTAGAGTTTCCTATTTTCCATTACTGGGAAGTGTACCACGACTCACGGTTTCAAAAAGGCTATTGAGCGATGTAAGATTGTAACCTAAGCTAACAGATGATCTGTTTGATGGCGCTGTTGTGTACGCTATTATTTCAGTTATGCGTCGGCAAAAGCTGGCTTAACAATAGACAAAAATGTGCAGTAGTCGTAAATAGTGATATTTCAATATACAGTACACTGAAATTTGGTCAAAATTTGATTCCCAGAATTCATTGAATAACTATGTTCGGATAAAAAATGTTAAAAGCATCCGTATTAGGATAAATTCCACTAGGAAAAATTACATTTTTTTTTGTAGATTCTACATGGATGGTTGTGTAATTGTAGTCGATTTATTATGATGCCCATCAAGTTCTTGTATCTCTGAAGGCGTTGGTGAATCAACTTAGGTTGTCCTCAAATATGTGGCTATATGTTCTTATACCTTTCGTCATGCTCTCTTATGTTGGAACACTTTAGTTCACCCATTTACATATATATTAAAATTATTATTAGCGTTTTTTAATTTTGTTCATCGATGCCGTCTTCCTGATATTTGCACGTTTTAATATATTCACATGCCATGTGCATGTTTGTGAAGGTGAGGGAGTGTGTGTGTGTGTGTGTTCAATAGTGTTGTATGAGTGATGTGTGTTCGTATGCTGTTTGTGACCAAAACAATCTGTACTCATCGTTGTAGCATTTTCCTGCTGTGTTGCTGCAACATATGATTCGATATGCAATGAGATGATGACCGGCGACCAGCCAGCCGAGCGCTGGAGTTTGCCTCCTCGCTTCAGACTTCAATTGTCCCCAGCTTGAATAACAAGAGACAATAAACGGCAGCATTGTTTGCCGCATCATGTCAGGAGTTTACAAGTTGTTGGACCATGAAACCATAACACGTACACGCAGGGGAAGGAAAACTCTGGAACTATTCGTAAATGCACGATGGTTTATTTATATATCAATTGGGTAAGGTTGGGCGTGAGGCTAATAACCGCACCCTCGTGAAAACACATTCCGATAATAATCAGACCATAAAAAAATACTGGAACAACACGACACTTCAGGGGAACTACTAGAGACTTCGGAACAAAAGAAAGTAGTCTCTTGTCCCCTCTTCCTATCACCTTCCCTTTGCTTCCATACCCGAAGTCCTACAGGTCATTATACTCTTCAGTACATCCAGATCTTGACACCCTTCCTTCACTGTATATTTCGTCTCAGCTTTCACTTGTACAGTCTTCCCCTCCTTGAGAACCCAGGTAATTGATACATTGAACATATTCATAAAACTCTCCATTTAGGCGGACATGGATCCCACTCGCATCGTAATTTCTCGAATATTTGAGTACGTGACATTTAATTTCATTGACTTCTAGTTCTTCCTCTCACACACTCTTCCAAACTTTGACACCAGCCAGGAAAACTTCGACACCAAATCTGCCACCATTGCCGTGTCATCCGCCTAAACAACAACTGACTCAAATGCAAACGTCGTTCATTTGCTCCTAACAACTCCAAACATTCACTGATTACACTCGCGTCCACCTCCTTGACCGCTCCATCCATTTGGAAATTGAACACAGTAGGACATAACGCACCATATCTTACTCCCTTACTCTAACACATGCTAAGCTGACAATATTACAATCCAGAAGCGCTGTAGCAAATATCTGACTACTGCCTTCATCGTACGATTTTTCCAGATCCATGGAGGCCCAGAAAACAACCTTCCCATCTGAAAATTCTTCTCACAGACTTATACACTCACTCGTTGTATCACGACAATACTGCACTCCCTCTCTGTATCATGAGCACACTACACTCCATCTTTGTATCTCGAGCATACTGCAATCCTTCTTTGTATTATGAACAAAAACCTTCCATATTTATATCATGAACATACAACACTCAATCTTTGCACCATTAGCATACAATACCCCCTCTTGTATCACGAGCATACAACTCCCAATCTTTGTACTATGAGCATCCTGCATCCTTTGTTTACGTCATGATCATGATACACTTCCTATTTGCATCATGGCCATACAACACTTTTTTTAAGTAGTACGAGCATACTGCACTTCCTCTTTGTATCGTGAGCGTACTACATATCCTCTTTAGACGATGGATATCTACAGAAGAAGTGGCCAGTCGAGTTGACCGGTTTAGACTGATCCCTTGATCTAATCTAGCCTGTGGAGTTGCCGGCATCGGTGGTAGCCTGGAAGGGACTGCCGTAAATCGGGGTGAACTTATATACACGGAATGACGTCTTATTTGTTATTATTGACGTTATGGTTCCGATTACTGAAAGAGTGTCAACAGCTCCTCATTTTTTCCTTCAACCTCCGTGTCTAAGTGGCGGTTTCTTGGTTATTATGTGTTTTTAATGTTTTCATTAGGCATTACGTGGGTCGCGAGCACGCACAGTTAGTGGGAGGTTCGCGTCATTTGGAGTTTTGTCTTCAGGGGTGTGCTACGTTCTAAATTATTGATCGGACAGCAATATGTTTCAAGATTGAGCGGCAAGTTGTAGTACAATACATTTTACACCGGTAATTATGGAGAGATTCAGTCGAAGATTACTATTCCACATAT
>SDVV010012679.1:0-15369 GCA_016164225.1 Gammarus roeselii | reverse complement strand
TCAATAATAAATTCCACCTTTTAATCAATAATTCTTGTTTAACATTAAATGAAGTCAGGATCATTCAGAACTAAAGTTCAAAAACACCAGAACATCTACATACTTCAATTTTTATATGTAACGCATATTCGAAGTCATACAATCTGTGAAATTCTTATCATATTACTTCAATGATAGAATGGATAGTTCGTCTCAAATATTGAAGCATTACGTTCACATCCATTCGAATGAAAACGTTTAATAATATTGCCTTTTCCTAGAAATAATTGAAATAGGGTTGACACTTTTTTATGCCGATTGTGCGAGAATAAATGACTCGTGCAGAATGTGACAACTTAATCACTCTAAGCCACAATAAAAATGAGCTGAAGATGTACCAATAATAATTGACACAGACAGAAACTCGATTGGCTGTCTCTCAAATGCACCGATTGATTAGGCTTGAATTTTCGCACAGACTTGGATTTTGTGAGGGGAAATCAGGATCAAGCTAATTTGGGTAAAGAGTTTGCGTACTTTTTTTTCTGATTGGGTAAAGCCTTGCTTGACGAGGATACATGATTGTCTCACAAGGGATGAAGCGAAAAGCTTCTATTTATTGTTTGGAGATCAAATTGGCAAGATTTTGTAATCAGCTTGAACAAAAATTCAACCCGCTTTGACAAAAAACAATAAAAAATCACACAGATTTTTGCAGATAAAAATATAAAAAACATTGGATTATACTTGAGATGCATATAAATTTGGCATCTGTATAGTACGAACTGGAATACGTTTTGATGCAAGAAATATCGTAATTTAATTATAAAACATTCGGGAAAGCAGCTAACTGGCCTGTCTACAAAATATCTCAACGACCGCTTCGTTCGCAAACCATCTCTGGTAAGTGCCCCGGTATAGCTGCGGTTTCCTTGAGTACACGAACTTGTTGGATGCTTGGGTAGGGACGCAAAGAGTTTACTTCGGCCAGTTCTATTGGAGGGGTTCGACATTCTACCACGGTTTAGTTGGAGACCCGAAGATTTGTAAAAGCACTTTCCCGATTTGATTATATATGACGTTGACGAGCAACTTCGGCGTATTTAAAAAGGTTTCAAGATGAATAGTATAAACGAGGCGAAGTAATGTCTAATAACATGAAAGATTCATTGAATCATGCTGACATACACACAAGACAATCAATGAAATGAATGTAAATTAATGTTGTTCTATAAATTATCAAACGACATTTCAAATAGTAAATAATTCTGCTACAGTTTATGTAAACAAGAAATGCCAAAGCGTCCATTCAATAATCGTGGAAGATAATTGCATAAGTATTTTTTAGCGCGAGATATTTGGGAATGCATCTGAGCGAAACAATGATGTCATGTAGGGCAACTTACATTAACGATGTCATGTAGGGAAACTTACATTAACGATGTCATGTAGGGCAACTTACATTAACGATTTCATGTAGAGCGACACACATTAACGATGTCATGTAGGGCGACTTAAATTAGCGATGTCATGTAGGGCAACTTACATTAACGATGTCATGTAGGGCGACACACATTAATGATGTCATGTAGGGCAACTTACATTAACGATGTCATGTAGGGCAACTTACATTAACGACGTCATGTAGGGCGACACACATTAACGATGTCATGTAGGGCGACTTACATTATTTTTCGGCACCAAAAGGTTTCGTCAGTGTTCACGTTAATCGACTCAACACTAGATATATAAAATACGGCATTCTATCATGGAACTGTTGTTTTTATTGTTTGTTTTCGATCGTGTGTTATAACTGTTTATTAAGCTAGAGCGTTACTTTTAAAATTTGTTAAAAGGACAAATATCATAGAGTTAACAGCATGCAATTGAACACGTTTGTAATTATTCTGTTTCAAATCGTAGGGCGAATATTAATTTGGGTTTTCCCGATAATTTAAATGTCGGACCGAAACTGTGCGGCAATTTTATTACATATTCTACTAACATCTTATGTCCTCACTACTTAGCTCCTCTTCGATGCCGGAGACCTGTACAGATCAACGTTCCCGCAACAACCTCCATGACCACCGCACTAGTGCGGAATAAATTCCTAATAACCAAAAAATATTAACCGAACGCAAACAAACTGTACTAGGCCCATTATATAATGACAGTAGCCTGAAATTTCTTGGGGAGGTCCGGATAATAATTCGACCTAGGAGATTACCAGTGGTTGTTGTGGTGGCCGTTGGGTCCACGAGGAGTATATCTCGGCCCAGAGTTGTTGAGAGTTTTGCTACAAATAATTCCGATGACATGCCAATCCATCGAGAAAATCATTTGTGATCGTCACCTCAAGCGTTTGCGATATGGCGTGAAGGTTTTTATCACGTCATATTGGATGGAGGGGGCTTCGGCTGTATGTTTCGTTCTACCAGCCAAAGTTGAAGATTGTATAATAAGAGAGAGTTACGACGGTGTCCTTTACAAATGAACGACGCTATTAAGAAGCATCAGTTCTAACAGTTTTCCTTGCGTTGAAATAACAACTGCAGCTATGCAATAAGGTAACTATATTACCCCTATCGGCCTGCTGTGGATGAAATCAAGGGCCCGTATAAGCGTAGACTGTGAAGAGAATGGCTGCGGAAAAACACCGTGTTTCAATGGAGGCAAAACATCAGCTACTTAGGAGAAGAATTTTGTAATAGTTTATTACCATTTCAATATGATTCGCTTTGGACGAGGTTAGCTGATTGTTACTTAACCTGGCTGGTTTCTTAATTGTTATCAATTAAAATTGAGAACATATTCTGCAAGATATAACACGAGAAACGTCTACATTTGCATTATTTTACCTCCATTTAAGATTATCGGTGTCAGCTTCATTGTGCGTTGGCTTCAGAAATCAGATTCATCAAATCGAATTTACTTTGTGTGTTAAAATCACAGTTCTAATGGCATAGTAAAAAAATCACAGGAAATAGCCTTCTTTGCTCGATTATAAACGCCAGGTGTGTCGAGATGAAAAACGGCAGAAGCCACGTGATCACAACCAGCATACTCTTTTTGATGCAGCACTCATAATTTAATTGTCTGAAAGCACATACAGTGAACCGATTAGAGTACTTTCAGAATTGACGTGAGAGAGGAAATTCAAATCTATGAAACAGAATGAACAAACTATGATTGTTGAAAGTGCTGTACCATAAATATATGCAACCATTCTGGTCTGTCGTATTGGATTCATTTAGCAATAGATAGTTATGTCTCTCCTCCTCATATATGGCGAGCCTGGTCTCCTCGAATATAGAGTTGCAGACTTCTCAAAATTGGCAATTGTCGCCTCTACAAAGATGTCAATTCTAGCCACTTCAATGAACGCGCGTCTCCTCCTCATAGATAACGCGTCTTGCCTCCTCAAAGATGGCACCTCTAGCCACCTCATTGATAGCGCGTCTCCTCCTCAAAGGTAACGCGTTTCACCTCATCAAAGACGGTACTCTCACAAAAGCGTGAAGAGGATGTCCGTGGAGCGCATAGTTGGGAACAATTATTGCAATCGGTAAATATTTCAGGCCCCCAATTCAACAAAAGAGCATAACGGAAAAATTGTGTATTGAGTGAAATTCCGACAAAATATGTTGCGATTATCCGTAAGAAAGGGAATTACCGGATAAGGCCGAGACATGACGTGTTGATGGCGCACTCTTGAGGACTGTTTGCGAAAAGAAAAGCTATCGCAGACACTACATTTTGGAAATTCACTTCTTGAAATATATGACACATGACCAAGAGGTCAATTTGGACATTGTTGACGTTGTGTGATATTCCGGAAACATGGGAAGTAGACGCAGAAATTGTACGTAATACTTCGCATGGGCATCGGTGAGGAGTTAACATCAATAATTTCTAGAGGTCTCCGGCACTTCATAATACAGACTTGAGCATGTATAAAATGTTAGGGCTTACCTGTTCTTCATACTTGGGAAATAATCACGGTGGATTGAAAACCAGGTCGGTGGAGCGAACACATTCTCAAGGACTATGACTCTAAAACTCAGTGTATTCAGGCCTGTATTTCTACAACACAAGAACGTAATGCATGCAGTGAATTACGTAAACACGTGTCAACACTGAGATTTGTTGAAAGGAAAATAGTTGCAGAAAATCGGAAAACAATATCTTAATTGCGTAAAAAAATATAAGGATTCAGAATTTTCGTTTCAAGATGAACTACTTTATAAACACGAGTCCTATTTTCAGAATCCTAATGATAGAAAATTTACACAACAAAGATTCGCAGGCGTATTAGCAAGGAACATCGTAAAGAGATTTAGGAGCTCCTATAGTACGTCATATTGAAGATGTATAACTGGAAAGAAATGTGTATTATACGTGTATTCCGTGCATATTACTTTGAAACATTTGGCACGCACGGCCAATGGTCGCAGAAAATTTAAAAGAATGCATGTTGGGCGTTAGACGAAGACATTTTATGAAAAAAAGTATGAGAGTTCAGGCCTTTCATTCAACAGAACGAGAACTATTCACTCATTATGTTGTATGTGAAGAGAAAATTAAGCTTTGATATATGCTGAAAGCTCAGTAAAAAGTCTCAGAAGACGTCCTAATTGCGTATGATGAGGACTTCTCATTACTTTTTTTGAATAAATCTTGGAGGCTCCATGATAAAAAAAATGTTCTGAACGAAAATATGCCTCTTGAATTGACACTGCATGTATATCGATTCTCACTTTGTTTAAGTTCATCATCAAAGTAAGCGAATTTGTCGTTTTTCTTTCTGCTGACTGATTATTTATTAGCAGTTGGATCAAATTCCACTAGCTGAAATCAATTTTCATATTTTTCGCTTCCAGCCTATTATGCGGCCTCGTTATCATTCGGCTTTGATTGTCTCCCGAGTTATTCTTACGCAAAGCTTCCTATCATAGTCACCATCAATATTGGTGAACTCTTCCCGAAACACGACTCTACGGTCGGAATAGGTTCGTCCAGCGAATCGTCCCTCGCCTCATCCTATCAAGAAGCATTTGCTTGAACAAATTATGACTAGCAGACCCTCCAAAATAAAGTACAAATAATGTCATTGCGACGCTGTGTCGATTCTAAAGTCATGAAATAGTGGGAGAAGGTAGACCGAGATCGAATTTGGTGAGAGTTATCAGTCAACTGGGGGGTTAGTTTGGACGACGGAAATGAAACAATTCTGTGAAATTGCGTCTGGGAAGAATTCCTCTAATGTTGTTTGGTTTGTTATAAATAATGCGGGACATTACTTTTTATAAATACATTTTTCTGTCAATGATAATGTATGCATTAACCCCAGCAAAGATATTGAAAATCGGGTCATTTTGACACAACAGATGACGTTTGAGGAACTGAACTTTTTTAATCTATTGTAAGCCTTTGCAACTTATTTAGTACACATGTTTGCCGCAAGCTTGTTAACTGGTACCACTGCATGCATATAAGACCGTGACATTGATTGATAAACATGCTCAAATGTTCCCAATTTTTGAGCAGCGCAGCGCCAGCAATTCATTTGAATGTGGCACCTTCCATACAATATCATGAAACGAAATCTGGGTTTACGATGTCCGCCCACACAAACTGATGTGACAATACCGGAAAAGTAGAAACATGAACCCCTAAAATAACACTCTAGTACAGGGAAAGCAATATTGTGCAGACAAAAAAATAAATCTGATATTTAATCCGGCCAAAAAGTTGTATTAGACAATTATTATTCGTTATGTCTAAACATGTGACGATTTCAGAGGCAAATGTGCGTTTGTGATAAGTGATCTTATTGTTCTGGCTTACAATATATAAATACAAACGATTCAATGATTATAGTTTAGCTAATAACTACATGGAACTCATTTGTTTTTTGTAGCAATCAAGCAAATTACACCATTTTGTGAAGCAACACGTAGAATAATATTTTAAAATAAGACACAATATTAAATCTATTTTTCAAGGAACAAAAGGCAAAAGCACAAAAATCACTCACTCATACAACGCTATGGAACACACTTGTATGATCATTCTCGCACACTAACCGACACACACACACACACACACACACACCTACACACCCTCACTCACTCTCTTCAAGCTCAGAAGAACGCATGCGACTCAATAAAGAAACAACCTCACAAAGACGATGCCAGATAGTCAGAATGGAGAACAGTTAGTTATAAGATTAGGAACAGTTTAGCTTGGTTAACTAAAGTTTTCAGAGTTATAAAAAGTAGATGCACAGATTCAAGAACAGCTGGCTAACAATTTTAGACTATTACGGCGATTCTCTAATGAATTCATAGATATAAGCACAAGATCGGAGCACAATTAAAAGAAATTCTTAGATTTGGAAAATATTAACGAAAATATCTCTACTGACATATTCATAGGTAGTGAATAACGGAAACCTATCATTCTCACATGGTATGCTTCCTACTATTAATTGTTGTTAAGATATCAGATCCGAACAAAGCTTTTCAATGAATTTTATGAATAAACTGTTGACTTACCATGGTTTAAATTCATAGAAAACGTTCAACTGCCATCGAATTTGTTCAACTGAAATAATATCACACAAGATAGTGTAGTGTACTCAAGCAACTAACTACATAACTAAATATAAAAACCAAAATATGTCTAACAACTCAAAAATCCACGTGGAAAACAGTAATAAAACGTTTTAGTGCCTTCTAAAGGAATGGGTCGTAGTTAACACATTAACAAAGTAAGGATGTGTATTCCACTCCCTAGGAGGGTCAGAGACACAGAGTGCTGAGTGCGCGACAGATGCTGACAGGTTGAGATAAGATTGTCTGTGTTTCTGGTGAGGTAATTACGAATGACGGGATGGAAGTCTTCACGAGATTTAATCTTATATGCATGAACTGCAAGTTGGTTACGGTGGCTGGTAAGGATGAGAAAAATTTGATTCTGCAGTAGTCGGGAAGTGCTGAGGAGTGCAATATAAGTTCCGACCCACACGATATTGAAGTAAAGTGAGTAAGTCTACACGATGCTCTATTATACATTTACCAAGTCCTTTTTCTAGAACACGTCAAATGATTATGTTGAAAAATTGTACAGATTTATCAGATCTTGTGCAGACTTCCGAAATGTGAACTTGACATTTTAAATCACTCCCACTCATACAACCACAACTGTCCCGAGACATGAAAATACAACTGTTTGTTAACAAACTTCACTGTCAACTCGCGATTTTCAACTTTCCTACGTTATGAGCAACCCAATGTTTTGTCAGCATTTACAGGGTGTATTGAGATATGCTTGTTGCAGTAACTTACTACTCTTATCGGTTTAGTCGCAAGCAAAGATGAAAGGGAATAAGTTCAGAAATTGGAATGCGTCACATCGTTAGGGGCCAAAATATTATCAAGGGATTTGTAAGCAAAATCACTGTGACATCGTGTAGCTATTTATTTTTAGCCATAAATTGATCTGGTACTAGCAGTGCTAACTCCAAAAGCCCACTGTTGGTTTATCTGCTTGTGCAATCCAATCTCATGAGACCGCATTTGATTAAATATATAATCATAGCTGTTATCAGTCGTTATAATATAAATACTGTCAATTTGATTAGCCGAATATTTTTTCCCTGTATTTTTTCAAAGGACGTATGAAGGTATATATTAATGAGCATGATTTTGTGTTTAACATGTTTAGATGCTTTTGTAAATCAAAGGGCTTTCCACAGTGTTCTTCCGAGCAGAGACGTGGGAAGGAGCGCTGATGAGAGGATAAGGATGGATGTACTGGTGCTAGAAATTTTTATCAAACAGAGCAAAGGGAGTGAGATGGAATAATTTGAGTCCGATATTTTGTGTCCGAGGCTGTTCGGGCACAAAATTAAATTGAAATGGAGATTTGAGAAAAAGGTTAGGAATAAAAAGTTAGATGACGTAGAGTGAGATCGATGTGGGGTTGGATGGAACGACAGAGTATTCAGTTCTGGAAAACGCAAGGGATAGGCAGAAGAGAGATGCGAGTGAAGGTATAATCAATGTTAGAGTTCGATGCGGCCCTGACGTGCTCCCTCTTCGTTATTGTTTCGTTGTGAGACAATATGTTTGGGTCGGGGGAGTATGAGGCACCTATAATATGACAAGCGTCAGCCACACTCCAGCAGAAAGACGCGGCTATAAGGTTCCTAATACAATATTTCAGAATATAAATATTCAATAACCGATAACTTTTGATTACCAAATTTGGCTACATGAGGGAAAATATCATTTTTCTGGGACGTAATGGGAATCATCTTTGCTTAAATTTTATATGACAAATAATTTCTTTGACATGCAAATATCACTGGCAAAATAAAGTTCCCTTGCAGATTTTCTCTTCCTCACGTTTATTCCTCGAAGCATCTAACAAACTCAGAGGATGAATTCCATCAGCAGGATTTCTTGTTGCTGTGACCTCTTGGCCGAAAACTTCCCTGGAAAAGTGGTAGCTAATGTGATTTCAGGAAGAGGTAATATAACTCCGGCGATGCAGGGTGGCTAAAATATCTCGAAACAACTTGATTTTGTTCAAATGTCTGACCTTATTTGGATGAATTATAGAACCAACTACAAAAGCTTTGACTCTTTCAACCTAACACTGAATTTTGTTGGCAAAAACCGGTGTACTGAGAAAATAAGACAATCATTCAGGGGCTTTATTGTTCCGATATGTGTTCGATTATTGAATATTTTGCTTTATAAATACGATTTGGACTCATTCAAGATATATGATGGAGCATACTAATGTATTTACAACTTTGTAGTGTAGATTTTGTTGAATTTTTGTGGAGTGTTTTGTTTGTTGTATCACACGGTTTAATGTTTATTGCTCATCCTGGCATTACACTTCATTCAGCAACATCCCCATAAACCGATCTGTTTCGCCAAGCTGTGCCAACACTGTCAAAAATATAGCTACCTCTACAATAAGGACGAATCTATATTAACGTCGAATTTTCCAGGTATTAAACTCAATTTTCGCGTTGTTGGAGGGAGAATTGAATTGTACATTGAATCTGAAAATCAGGCATGCGTTCGTGAAACAGTCCACATTGCGTTATGGAGGCAAAAAAACTCTTCCTTATTGACAGTTCAGTTCTGAAACAAACGTGCAAACTATCTACATTCATTAGTGAGTAGCTATCATTCGTGTTACCAATCTATTAGCATAGACGAGCAGCCGTTTTCCCCTAATTAGGAGGGTGGCTAAGTAAGGCTGACACAGAGGGGGCAGGCACCCAATCTCCCCGCCACAAGACCGCCATGTCATTGCCGAAGCTCAAACTCGCGACATGTAGCACCAGAGGCTGGCAATGCAGTCGGACACGCTGACCACTCGGCCACGGCGGCCCAGGGGTTCTAATATACCGAACTAATATTATGTCCTTCAAACAACTAAAAACTCAGATAAATGACATCAGTGTAGATGAATAGCATGAATAACTACAAATTAGTAAGAAAAAAAAAGGTAAGCAAGAGGCTTGCATCATGAAGCTGGGCAAGTATTTTCATGAACACGTCGTAAACAAAACCCTCGATTGCAGGCACACAGGATTGAAAGATATACGAACAAATGACTATTAACAATTCGTCCACTAATTAACAGCTAATATCATCTTTCCACACTTGCTCGGTGACGCATTATCAGCACCGAACATGACACATTATCATCACCGAACATGACACATTATCAGCACCAAACATGACACAGTACCATCACCGAACATGACACAGTACTAGCACCGAACATGACACATTACCAGAACCGAACATGACACATTACCAGCACCGAACATGACACATTACCAGCACCGAACATGACACATTACCAGCACCGAACATGACGCATCACCAGCACCGAACATGACACATTATCAGCACCAAACATGACACAATATCAGCACCGAACATGACACATCATCAACACCGAACATGACACATTATCAGCATCGAAAATTTCACATTACCAGCACCGAACATAACACATTATCAGCACCGAACGGGATACATTATCAGCACCGAACATGGCACATTATCAGCACCGAACGTGACACATTATTAGCACCAAACATGACACATTATCAGCACAAGAGGAAGCTCTTTCTTTCTCAGCAGGAAAAAAAATGTTTGAGATTTCGCCCAGCCTGTTAAATATTTAGTCTGATTTTTTTTGCTAGGGACGCACATGCACGTGGATGCACATGGATCGGGATACACTCAATGAAACAAGTTCATTAACTATACGTATATTTCTCTTGTGATCCCTGTACAACACCAGGATTAGTTCAGTAGGTGCTAGGAATGTCGTATTATTTTGTTGAAGTCTCAGAAATGAGCCCGGCTGGCAATAAAATGAGTAACTTAGAACTGTTGCACAAGATACAGAAAAATTTCACCAAATTCAAACTTCTTATGAATATTGTTGCTGAATACCATCAATTCCTTAATATACTGTAAATAGTCGAATGAACGTTTATAACTCTCTTTGCATGAGTATATATATAACTTCTTCAAAAAATTTAGTGGCGAATAATAATATTACCTGAGAATATCTTCCATAAGCTGATAGTTGATTTCAACAAAGACATGTGCAGCGCCTTCATAATCTGTTCCATTTTGTAGCTCTTTAGTAAAAAAATGCCGATGCGCGCGTCGTCTTCGTCAATGCACTCGATACATTGAATTATTATTTTGTTATCCCTATGTTATGGTTGCATGATTCGTATCAACATGGGAATCTGTCTTTCAAATTCCCCGTTGGAGGTGAAGTTCTGCTTAACTCATTAAATAATCACAATAACTCATTTATTTCTAGCGTCTGGCGAGTATATTTTGAAACTCCATCACCAGATGCACTCTTTGAATTTTCGAAAGAACAACTCAAATGAATACCAATTAAGTGCTTTGCTCCTCAAGAGTTGCTTGCCAAAAAGAATGTTGTAAGTGCAGCGTTTATTAACAAGGAATTTATAAAGAATCCTTTCATACTCCTGGCCCTTGGAAAGCCAAAGTTTTGTCAATACACAGAGTATCCCAATTAATTCCTCCATAATTCCCATTGCCCAGCAAAGGATTGGATCGATGCTCTTACCCTGACTAATTAGTTCCCTCACGTCATCGATGATTGTTTGCCTTATTGGCTGCTGACGGACAGGGAATGATGAGGACTCGCTAGCGTGGATATTTAGTGATATTTAGTGACGCGCTGGAAGACGAAGTATTTGATTTATCGCCTAATATCGTAGAAAAGATTCTGAAGTTGTGTATTTTTTGTTAGCTAATTTTGTGCTGAACAAAGTTTTTGTTATTCGAATTCATAGTCAATATTTTTTACTATGATTTTAATCCGCAGTTTCATTGCTGGATTTACAAACACGTAAGACTTGGAGGGGACATGACTGATCGTTTTCTGTTGTGCAAATTTTTTGAGTTGAAATTCATAATTTTTGTGGGACGGGAGCAAGAGGCGTTGGCAACGGTCGATGCCCGGAGATCTTCTAGCTGACACAATTGTGTTATTATTATTAGGTTTGTATCGTTGTTATTATCATTCAGAATAACTGCATTGAAATGCCATCGTACAAATGGTATAGCATTTATGTATTTAGTAGAGTTCTAGTATCATTGTGGGGACAATATGTCAACAATAAAATGAACTATTATATTAATTTACCTATGACAAATGTCTTATAGGACAATTGAGATGTGGTGATGTCATGGTCTTCTGAAACAAAAGGGACTCCGAACGAAGAAGAGAAACAATTTTACAACTTTCCGCCTTTTCTGACCTTTGCGAAGTAAAAACTGTTAAATTGCATCAATATAGTTCGATTCGATCATAAAAATAAGTTTATCAACTTCACTCCCAGTGAACCAGAAGTTCTCTCAAGTTCGTTATATCCGACCTGAATTCTGATCCGTTGTTCATAAGGGTCAGAAAAAATCACACTAGTTATTCATTTCACTCACGGGTTGGTATTCAGCAGAACCTTCTGATGTGGCTCCATGATATTTCCTCTACACATGGTTTCTCTTTCATGAGATTAGAGTCTGTGCTCTGCTAAATTGAAGTTGTCGAAATGGAATAGTTAAATTGTATTGGATTAAAAACAAATCATAAATCGTGGTGGTAGGGGGATGGAAAATTTTTGCTAACTACGAAAAACAGGCGGGATTGGTATTAAACGGATGTTGTCATTCGCTCGATCACTCGATTGGACAATCCGACAAGGTGAATCAATTTGTAACAATGAATGATGCGGTCATGGAAAAAATTTAGTTTCGATGAGACTAGAACTAATTTATAGAAATGTTTTATCTACAAAATAACGATTATTAAAACCATATGGTTCAAAATAGTGATAAAAAAATACCGCGAGGTTTTATCTAATCTTTGGTTATATTTGGAGTAATCAATCAGAAAAACTAACCACTCCGACTGGGTACTGTACGGGTAATGAGATGAGTCAGGGAGCAATATTTGATAACTGGGTAACTGCTCAAAAAATGAACCTCTCATTCGTGTTCAGGATTTTATTTCTCGTTGATAGTTTCACAAAGTAACAATCATTCAACATATGACCAATAAAGTTGAACTTTGACAGTGTACTCAATTCCTCAACCTCTATTAATTAAGTTCTTCAACACGTATTCCACCAAAATTTTTACAGACCACCCAGCTGAGGCAGAAGTACCCATCATTCTCTGTCCCATTATCCCCATCTGCCGGTCACGCTACCCCATGTCAGGTCCAACTATCCCCGTCTGCTGGTGAATGGGATGGTGTCGGCTCCAGTATCCCCCGTCTGACGGTCCCACCATTAGCGTCTGCCTGCCCCACCACCATCCCCGTAGGATAAAAAAAGTTGTTATCCTAACTGGACTACAAATGTTGTGTATATTATGATAAACAATAGGATATAATAATTCTAGATACATTATTTTCAGACAATATGTATAAGCTTACAAACAAATATAGATGCAAATTTCTGCATGCTTGTTCGTTTCGAATATTGAAAAAAAAAATTAATAGATCTGTATTGATATTGTTCTGAGCTGGAACGTGTATTATTTTCAGTGGTGTCTGCATGGTCCTGAAAGATATGAATCCTCGCCAGGCTGGGCTGGGGCCTCATTTCAGCCTACACTCTGCTCGACTTGCATGAGCTCCAAGGCCGATCTGCTTTGCTGATCTGTGGAGGCAGTGCTCGTTTGATTGTGAAAGAAGGCAGAGGCAACGACAAAAAACATGAATTTTCTTGTTTTGTTGCGGATGTGTTACATCGGCTCCAATTCATATTTTGCCAGAAAGTACTCACTCTACCGCTTTTCCGTATATTTTTCAATTAATTGATTAGGTGTCAATACACAGCTCATATGTACATAAAAAGCTCAGGTACCAATGAATTTCATTCAGGGTACAACAACATGTTTTCAATCAGGCGCAATCCTTCCAATAAATTTCAATCATCTTTTTCCACGTGTTTTTACTGTCAGTCCAATTGCGGTCTTAGCATTTGCCTGTTCTGTTCAGAAGTTCAGCAAATGAAACGTATCATGCATATAGATTCCTACAGGTATTCAACTCTTAGGCTCACTAATAAAAAAAAAATCGGAGGTAAAAAATCCCATCGACCTCACGGCTTAGGTCTAGGAAATGCTGCAATGCAGCACAGAATCTGCGTAAATAATTTCATTGAAATCTTTGTGCGACGGGTTACAGGAAGTGAAGTGTTACTCTGTAGGACCTTATAAAACGAGTAGCTTCCTCATTACAACTCCAGGACTTCACTCGCAAGAATAGAACATTTCCTCTCATGTCAAGCGAGACAGCATAATAATCATGGCCTTTTGTTTGACAAGGCTTTGCACACGTTTTCTCCTACCCTGAGCCTAAGTTCCGCATCACTCTTCACCTCAGCTACTCACTTCCTCACCTAGGTTTCACACCAGATTCATTCTTCCGTGAGCCAATGCTGTACACCAGTTTTCTTCTGTTCTGTGCAAAACACAAGACCAGTTCTTTTCGCTTCCCAACACATGAAATGCCCTTTGCCACTGGAATTGTTTTCCAGTTCAGGGAGACTGAGTGACAAACGGAAATAGAATGAGGTTAACACGCTGGGTAAAGTTTCCCAAAAACGAAAAACAGTTCATTTACGATGCTTTTTTAATTCATTTAGTCAAACAAATATATTTTGTGTTGCACCAATTATTTATTGTTTGGTATGTGTGGATAAAGATTACCACAATATTATTAACCTTCAGAACAATTAACACAGAATGGAGGTGGTAGAAATTTTCAAACAAGAAAATCACGGCCGGTTATGCCCTCTCATTTTTAACGGGTAATGTCAACCGTAGCAATTATTGATTCAATGTTGCATAATCCTGATTGATTTTTGAAAGGTAGTATCAACAAGGTCGACTACAGATTTGATGTAAATAAGGTTGACATTTATATCGTTCATTTTGATAGAGAAGATATACGAAATTCGGTGATAAAAAGCGTGTCATTCGTTTGTTTCATTTTTATTCTTTCATGAACAGTTTAACGCATTTTAAAACGGTCGACGATGGGTATGAACATGGTGGGCTCCCCTGCTCCTCTGGGCCAATGGGGTTGAAGCTGTTTTGCTCGACGTTATCGCTCGTCAGGGCTTTTGATCTGTTTGTCTATACGAATTGATTTGATATTTCGTAGAGTTTATAAAATAATCTTAGTGGTAATCACGTGAATCACTTAGCTCAATCAATATGTTCAAAACTATAGTAAAACACCTTCATTTAGGTCCAAGGTGAACTTGGAGCATTGACGAGTTTCGGTGTCTACTGTATAGTAGCCACGGAACTACTATGAAATGATATACACAAATAATGATGGAATCAATATTTTTGTACATTATTGTTACTGTATTATGCCTGATAACGCATCTAAAAGAAATACGCGAGGTAAATTTCCATTATGTTTAAATGCTTTTCGAGAAATGGTATTCGATGTCTTCTCATAATCTAAAATCAATACTAAAAATTTTCCTCTTCTGTGCCTGCCAGCGACCAATCCACAACCAAAATGTTGGTACGATACCCCAGTCTATTATCATTTTTATATCACTTCGAGTAAAATTTCATTGGCCGAATTCAAAAATATAAGACGCTCCAAAATTTTCCGAAGGAAAATGGCCGGCAAGGGGAATTATTAATAAGGCTTATCCACAACCTGATTTCAAATCTGGTAATACATACAACGAAATTTTTTATTCAAGGAATGTATGAAAATCTTCTACAACTCCATGGAGGTATTGTTTTTCCATCGAATATATAT
>SDVV010012678.1:0-13045 GCA_016164225.1 Gammarus roeselii | reverse complement strand
AGGTGCTAGTGTCTTTCGGTGACGAAGAGCTGTTGCCTACCGTTAACGAGGTGCTAGTGTCTTTCGGTGACGAAGAGCTGTTGCCTACCGTTAACGAGGTGCTAGTGTCTTTCGGTGACGGAGAGCTGTTGCCTACCGTTAACGAGATGCTAGTGTCTTCTGGTAAGATAATAGGCTGTGGCCGCTCGTTAACAAGTGGCTGTGAACGCTCGTTAATTAGGGGCTGTGGATGCTTGTTAAAAAAATGTATGTGGCCGCCCGTTAACAAGGGGCTGTGGTCGCCCGTTAACAAGGGGCTGTGGTCGCCCGTTAACAAGGGGCTGTGGCCCCCCGTTAACCAGGGGCTGTGGCCGCTTGTTAATAAGGGGCTGTGACCACTCGTTAACAAATGACTGTGGCCGCCCGTTAACAAAGGGATGTGGCCGCCCGTTAACAAAGGGCTGTGGCCGCCCGTTAACAAAGGGCTGTGGCCGCCCGTTAACAAGGTACTGTGGCCGCTCGATTACTAGGAGATGTGGCCGCCTGTTAACAAAGGGCGGTGGCCGCCCGTTAACAAAAGGCCGTGGCCGCGTGCTAACAAAGGGCTGTGGCCGCCCGTTAACAAAGGGCTGTGGCCGCCCGTTAACAAAGGGGTGTGGCCGCTCGTTAACAAAGGGCTGTGGCCGCCCGTTAACAAAGGGCTGTAGCCGCTCGTTAACAAAGGGCTGTGTCCGCACGTTAACAAAGGGCTGTGGCCCTCCGTTAACAAGGTACTGTGGCCCCTCGATTACTAAGGGATGTGGCCGCCCGGCTGTGACCACTCGTTAACGAGGGGTTGCAGCCGCTCTTTAACGAGTACCTGTGGCTTGCCATCCGGTAACGAGGAACTGTTGTCTTGCGTTATCGAGGGCTTGTTGCCTATGGTTCAGTTAATCAAGGACTTGCCTTCCGGTAACTGTGTACTGTTTACGAGTTACTGTTCTCACAACGAGGAACTGCGCTCCTGTAGTGTCGACTCGAGTGTATGCCAAGCAGGGCTGGGGCTCGTCAAAAAATCTCTCCATATATTTTATTGCGCATTTTAGCTATAATTTATCCGTTGTGCCATGTTATCTGCATTCAGACAGGCCATGAATATATTTGTATTAGGGCCTACTTTATAGCAAATGGAAAATATAGATAAAATTGTCTAAAAGCATAGAATGAAGTAAGTCCAATTCCTCCGCTGCCAAATTTGATCAATGCAGTGCAAATAGTTTTCCTGGATGCATGAATTTTTTGTTCTTCATATTTGCCTGTGTGCTGTCCGGTGAGTCGCATGACAGGCAGCTACTCATGTAGAAGACATTTGTTTATTGCTCCACTTGGTTTAATCAATGTGCTCCGAAGAGTGACAAGCCTCATTCAGATGGCCGTTGGTACGGAGAATATCTTGAGCAGTTATTTGTTTCCTCGGGGTCGCTACTGTTTCCTATACCGTCCATAGGCGCTGTTGGGCTAACACCCTGGTCTATGTCCACCAGAGACGATGGGAAGAAGTTTCAGTCGGGAGGACGGTGGGTATTGGCTTGTGATGCTTAGTTGACTTCTGAGCGAGGCTGACGACTGTGCAAGCTAATGTTCTCTAACTGTTTTAATTGTGAACAGTTCAATGGTTAGTCATCATTGGTGGATGAAATGCTGATTGAACGAAGAGAAATGTTGATCAGAAGAGCACTTTCGAACCTTTTGTATATTACTTGGAAGATTTTGAAGCTACTCGAAGTGTATAGGGACATGTTATTCAACGCAGATTTTGTTGATGTATCTATTCGTACATTTTCCTGTGGTCGAGTGGTTAGCGTATCCGACTGCAGTGTTAGCCTCTGGTGCTGCATGTCGCGAGTTCGAGCCTCGGCAGGGACACGGCGGTCTTGTGGCGGGGAGATTGGGCTCCTCCCCCCTCTGTGTCTGCCTAACTTAGCCACCCCCCTAACTAGGGGGAAACGGCTGTATGTCTATACATACATACATACATACATGTATATGACGCAATGCCATTCTTTATTACTTTGGTTCCTTACACTGAATGTCGGTGGACTGTTAGTTAGAATGTTTTGCTGTCTAGGGCTCAATTTTTTTACTTTGGTTTTTAGTATTCTTCACTCCGTTTTTTTGATCGATTTTTTGAAATAAATATAGTTTGAATTGCATGCCATTTCCTAATGAACTCCGTCAAACGAAACATAACTGTAAGTTATCTACTATTACTGTGTTTAAAGCAACATTTTTGCGTCACTCATTCATCAGGCAAGCGCGTCGAGATGACTTGCAACGAAAGTTACTTGACTTCATATGTGTGTTGTGACCAGCTGTCGGGTCTTTCAATGGTTTGCAACTGACAAAATGTACCGCTATGTAGTACTGGAGTATGTTCTTGTTCAGCTCCTTATCCAGTGCATTGCTGAGGCCCTGAATTTAGGCTGGCTCCAATAACAAATCTATGAAGCGCAGCCCTAACAAGTCTATTCGAGAAGTTTTCTGGCAATCCAGAATGACGCACTTGGCTCTTTCTGACGTTAAGTCATGAACACCGCCGTAGAGAGCAGTCTTCCACCGCAACCATTTATGGCATAAAGCCAGGCACTCGTACTACAAACAGGTAGCCTCCTTCACCCTTTCCTGCATCAAGCGTGCACACGCGTCCACCTCTCACACGGCAATGGTCGGTCCTCGACCTTGTCTCCTCCCTCGATATCTGGAGCAAGTTTTTGGCGCGGCCACTCCTCTTGCTGGCCTAGATGTTGCTGAACTCATCTGACGGTGGGTACCTGTTCCAGTTGCTGTTCTTGTCGCTGTTCCTGCTGCTGTTGGTGCCCCTGTTGTCGCGGCACTGCCCGTGGCACCCCCACTGCGGGTGCCGCCTTGCTCTCACTTTCGTTAGCCCCGCCTCCTTGCCCGCTGCTCTCCCTCGCGTAGCGTCTTGCCGTGTCACCGCACACACTCGCGTGGTAGACCGGAGGATGGCAACACTCTAAACATCGCCGTGTGTTTCTGTTGGTTTGGTGTGCGCTCCTCAAACGTAGCTTTAACAGTGTCCGTGATGCCTCTTTGGTTGCAATTGTACACGAACTCTACTATCTTGGCCTACAGTTAGGGGCGTTGCTTACTTGAGCGTCGACCTACTGGTATCCTGCACTGAAGGCTGTGGTGAAGTTTGATGTGATTTGTATTAAGGATAAATGTATGCCGCCGTATTGTGACCTAGAAGGAAATAAACTTGGCGGTACAAGCCTCTTGAAACAGACGCTCTTGAACTATTAGTTACTGAACCTTCACCGTTGGGCGGGCCTGGATTAACGACGGTTTGGTGCTCTGTTCTCTGTTGCACGAAGTCACACAATAGGTGCTGTAATGCCAGTCATGAGAACACTTGTGATATGAGTTTGAACTGTGTTTATACTTTCAGAACTTGACATGAATTTCAACCGTGTTAACTAAAATGCAATTGACGTACCACCAACAAATGTATACCTGATAAACGTGGCATTTGTTCAGTCTTGCCAATTGTTCATGTGCGCTCCATCTTGACAGGAAACCCTGTGCGTGCCTCCTGAGTGAAGATGCATTGTGTAGCATTGGTAGGGTAATGAACACCGACGGTACTCGTCTCTGCCGATCATTGCAGAACTCGTGTAGCACACTGGAAACGATTTAAGCTGCATGTTTACTTTCTGATCGGCCAAGTAACCAGCTTGTTATTATTGAATGAAACTTAGTTTTCCTCATAGAAGCAGCTAGTCCGAGACGTCACTTTTAACTTAGCAATGAATTACTATTTGATGTTCTTCGTGCAGAAGCGTAATGGCACTTGATTTAGCCTACTTCTTAGAAATCTTGTTGTATAATGGTTTCCCGTGTGATGCATATTCTGCCAACCTGCTATATGAAGATAAAGGCATGATGTTGCTCTAAGATGCTGTCTAGTTTATCGATGTGTGGGGGTGATACGAGTGAATATCGGTTGTGGAGTAGATGAGAGTAGTTAATTCAAGTCTGCCTGCTAGTCTATAAGCCTTCAACTAAGTATCCAACTCCTTCGCACAATCCTGCTTTCAAATCCATTAAACCTAAATTACGAGCGATGCAATTTCTAGAATACACCGTTGACACTCGTGTTGAGCCCCGTTTCCGTCAGATATGGTTTTGTCGCCTACAAGCAAACCTAGTGAATCACCTTGTGTAACCACAATCTCACAGGTGATGCACGTTGAAGTGCGTCCAGCGACGGCCCACTCTCCTATAGCTCTGATGGATTACTCCTAGTGCCGTGTCGACATCACCAGCACGATGTCAGCCCGGTCACAATGGCTTGATTATTTTTCGTTCTTGTGCAGAGATAGCTGACAAACTTGCTCAACTTTCAGCGAGATATTCTGATCCACAAATTACACAGCTATTTTTCCACGAGAAAGACATAAAGAGAAAATCAACATATTGACTTTACTCCTACAAGCGAAGAATTCTACAATAAGTCATTCTCTATCCACGATTTACAGTTGCCATAGACCACACTCATGAAACATCACCAGGGCCGGAGCGGGTGCGCATCGATACGATCAAACATTTCCCTGAAGGTACCCTTGAGTGCCTCCTGGAAGTGTTCAACAAAATGTATTCAACCTAATTTATTCCTGACCACTGGCTTGAATCTGTTATCATTCCGATACCCAAACCAAGATAATGCCACAAGGACCCTGATAATTATCGCCCTATTGGCATTACTGGCGTTCTCTTTCAGGCGATCGAAGGAAATATTTACACACGCCTTGTCAACCACCTCGAAATGCGTACAGGCCTCAAATACACGCTGTGCGGTAGTTGCAAGGGCCTCTCGACGACAGATATTCTTTTATAACTCAATTTGACATCCAACATGCTTTCGTCCTAAGAGAACATGTGTTTTGTTTTGACGTCGGAGAAACACATGACACTACCTTAAAGTATGGCATCATGAAGGTTCTTCACCGCAAGTGTCTGAGAGGCCTTCTACCACATTTTATAAATGAATTTCTGCAGTATAGTACATTTTAGGTCAAGGTTGGGGACACAGCATATGGTGTCGTCTTATCCCCAGAAAATGAGCGTCCCTCCGTCGAACGTCTTTAGTGTCACTGATTTTATCCCTAACATTTATCAGCTAGCAGACTTCCTCCCTGTGAAGAAAGAGCTGCTCTCTTCACTGTACGTGGACAACTTACTAATAAGCTACTGACGCACTTGCCTTTTAATAATTTAACAGGAACTCGGGAAGCGTTTAAACTAAATCGAGAACTAGGTTTCCTTAAACGGATTCCAATTGCCGCCATCTAAAATTGACATCATGCGTTTTACTTTCGTCTCTGGTTTACACCTAAAACCAATCCTAACTCTACACAACACACCTCTTGTATACGAAGACTCCATCAAGTTTCCGGGTCTTGCTTGGTGCCCAAACTCAAGTGGCGACCTCACACACTGCAACCCTACTGACCGCGGCCGAAGGTCGACGGGAATTATCATCTCGGTAACATCTTTGAAATTTGGTGCTAATCTGGACTCTGGCATGATGATGCTATATCAAGCATTACAACAAATCGCTTCCCCAAACACGAAATCTTTTCAAACAGACTGTGTTCCCTCACTCGGTTTCAAATTGTCCATTACACACATCTCGTTCTACGTTGAATACAGCACGACCGTTTTACACTATCTGAGGCGCCCCTAACTTTATCTCGCGGCAGTATGTGGAAATGGACGTGCAGCTTACCTTGCTGAACCGGCGTCCATTCATCACAACCATTTCATCATTGTACCCGATGTAACGATATATGGCGATAAAGCGAACAGAAAATGCTTACAGTCAGACCTTTAGTTGAGGAACGGGAAACCAAGCTTTTCAACAGGATAGATCAAACATTCATCACCCGCGTGTGCATAGAACACAGAAGGATAACTCACAACCATCTAATGGACGCAGACACGCCACCGTTCGTGCTACCATGTTTTATGTGCCACCAAGGGGCAATCAGTGTGCAATCACTTACAGATAGAATGGAATGCACCCGAGGCAATTCAATGAGTTTTCTAAATCACCCTGTCCCTATACAAAGCCTACTCACTGATCTAACCTACCGGAAAAAACTATTCGGTTTCGGTAAAAATACCTGTCTGTGTGAAGCGGTGTGGAAGTTGATATGCTGTTCAAACGAAATTGTTCTTCCTCCTATCAACTTACTTTGTTTGGTATAGCGATAAGAGAGCACATTAACGACAATTTGTTTAGATAGCTACGTATATTTTTGTATTTTTGGTAGCGTATTGTTCTGGTATGCGCCGGTGTGCCTATCCACCACAATTGGAAGTTCTAAAAAAAATGGATTTTTACACACACTGGGCTGCGAACCTACATATCTTCGGGTCCCACGGGGGAGCCCCTCAGAGACTCAAACCGAAGACTCGGTGGGGATGGCTCCTTAATCTAATCAGTAAAACTACTGGCCTCTACGTTTCGAGGAGCATTGAATTAAAGTTCCACTTGAAGAACTATACATTATTCCCTCACTTTCCTTATAATACGAGAAAAGGATCAAAGAGAAGCACAAGGAGTGAGAACCTACCGGAATCGATGAACTTCGCGTCCTGCGTGGGAGCGAAGAAAGACTCGCGCTAGAACACTGGTGGAGATCGACCAGTTGATCTACGCGATTCTTTACTCTACTGATGTGGACAATATTATAAGTAGACAGATGCCACATCTTCATATATTCTGTGCCCGTCTATTGTGTCATCTCCCCAACTCATTTGAACAGTCTAGTCTACCGTGTCGCCAGTAATAAAAGATGAAGTGCAGTTAGTGGGCACTCCACAGCTGAAGTGAATATTCCTAGACGGGAGCACGGCGAAGGCGAACAGGGAACTGTCGGAAGCTTCACTCTTCCTGGCGTCACCTCGTTTCTGCGACGTGTTTACCGTTCAGTAACAGGCTAGCGAGACATTATTTCCTTTGATTGAATATTAAGGAAAAAATGCTATGGGCTGGAAATGAATAGTCCAATATTGATATTTTCACTGAGACGGAGCAATAGCATCACTGATGTTCATTAATAAATAGGATTTAGATGATGAATATTTCATAAATTATCTGGAAATAAGTTGTAGTGTGAAAAACTGCAGTTTGGTTTACCTGGGAGAATAATTGTCACAGTCTATCAAGCAGTATACCTCCTGCTTGAAGAAGAAGCTAAAGCATACGAGCGTATTAAGTTGCTCAGTGTTTTTTACTTCCTCCGTCTACTTGTCGCGATAAATATATATCGTAGTCGTCTGGCCCTTGTATCTCGTAATGGAGACGCGGTACCGCGTCCGCTGCTGGAAGTAGCCCTCGTTCACTTCCTCGATTTGAGCTAGGATAGTTCTCAGTTGCGGTGGGCTTCAAAGGCCTCGCCCGCTGCTGGAAATAGCACGCGGTCATTTCGTCGACGCAATCTACAACAGCTCCTATTTACTTGAAGGGGGATGTGAGGGGCAACAAAGTTCGCGTACGCTGCTGGAGATAGCTCACGTTAACTTCTTCGATGCGATCTATAAGTTCCAGTTGCTGTAGGGAGGGAGGGAGGAAGGGGGGAGGGCTGGTTGGGCAGCATAGGTCAAGTACGCTGCTGGAAATAGCACGCGTCGATTTTATCAACGCGATCTGTGACTGTTCCCAGTTGCGGGGTGGGGGATTGTGGCGGCAAAAGCCACGTCCGCTTTTGAAAATAGCGCCCGTCTAGTTCCCCTAAGCGATGTATAACAGTTCGCAGGTGCAGGGAACAAAGGCCACGTCCGCTGCTGGAAGGGGGGTACACTGATGACTGGGGAGAGGTCGGGGGGAGGAAGCTCTCCTTGCATCAGTGGGCACAACGAGCGACCACAGCCACCCGACCTTGCTTGGTCCTCAAGAGTGCCAATTCTCTTGTTTCTCTTCCATCAATTCACTGGAGCGCCTTGAAGAGTATGGACCAATGGAACGCACATCCAGCGTGCCAACTCTCTCGTTTAACTTCCATCAACTCGCTGGAGCGTCTTGAAGAGCATGGACCAATGGAACGCACATCCAGCGTGCCAACTCTCTTGTTTAACTTCCATCAACTCGCTGGAGCGCCGTGAAAAGCATGGACCAATGGAACGCACATCCAGCGTGCCAACTCTCTTGTTTAACTTCCATCAACTCGCTGGAGTGCCGTGAAGAGCATGGACCAATGGAACGCACATCCAGCGTGCCAACTCTCTTGTTTCCGTTTCATCAACTCGCTGGAGCGCCTTGAAGAGCATGGACCAATAAACTCTCATCCAGCGGGCGAACTCTCGTTACGTTACCTCGTTCTATCTGCTAGTCGGAGCGCCTTGCAGAGACGATTGCTGGAACGCACATCAAGCGTGCCAACTCTTACTTTTACTTCCATCAGCTTGGTGGAGCGTCAGGAAGAGACGACCGCTGGAACGTCCAGTAAGTGTGCCAGTCCTTGTCTTCCTCTCAATAGCTCACCGGAGTTCCATGAAGAGATTGAGCCGCTTATACGTCCAACAATTGAGCCAGTTCTTGTCGCGTCGGAGTTCCATAAAGGGATTGAGCCGCTTATACGTCCAGCAAGTGTGCCAGTTCTCGTCTCGTCGGAGTTCCATAAAGGGATTGAGCCGCTTGTACGTCCAACAAGTGTGCCAGTTCTTGTCTCGTCGGAGTTCCATGAAGGGATTGAGCCGCTTATACGTCCGCTAGTGTGCCAGTTTATTGGTCTCGCTTCCATCGGCTGGCTGGAGCGTCATGGAGTATGGACCACTGGAACGTCCAGTAAGAATGCTAATTCCTTTCCATCAGCTCGCTGGAGCACCATACAAAGCTTGTACCGCTGGAACATCCATCAAGCTAGCCAACTCTCTTGTTGCGTTGTCTTGCTTGTATCAACTCGCTGTAGCGCCTTGCAGAGCCTGGACTGTGTCCCGCGCTCCCTCGCCCATGTTCACCCTTCATTGACAGGACTGGTCTCTTCCAGCCCTGTCTAGGCTGCCCGGCCTTGCAAGGTTAGCGACTCTGGAATGAGATGGCGCACTCAACACTTTACTATTACTACTGCTGCTGCTGTTGCTGTTGTCGCGTGTTAGGGGCGAAGTAGCACGGCCCCTCACACTGTCTAAGCATGGAAGCTGTGTCATCGAAGCATATTTCTCGTGTATATAGTAGCCAGATGCTGCTAGCAGCGATGGGGTTGGGACTAGCGATGTGGGCACAACAAACTCACTTGTTGTAATGCATAAAATACATGTGTTTTTTGCATATACTAATCAACCCAAAAATGTAACATTGAAATATGTGAATAACAAAAAGTGAGGCCGAAATTGTGGTATAAGTTATCAAACGTTGTTAGTAACCTCTACTAAGCACAATTAGTCCATACTTTCAGTTGTAAATAACATTCATCATATACATTAGTCCATACTTTCAGTACTGGCGACCACAATAGTATTTACAAGTGTTAACTAGTGTAAGAAGACAACAATGAAGCTTTTGGCCCAAACTGGGTTACCTTTGATAGTAAAAAGATTAGTTCTGAAGTAGACCGTCCAAGACGGCATCTTGTGTCTGTGTATTTTCTGTTTTAATAGATCAAGAAAAGGAAAGTTTGTTGAAGGAAGTAGCATTTAACGATGATACTCGAAACAACTCAAATCAGCACCTGAAGGGAAAGCCACCGACCCACACAACAACGGGTTGATCTGAGATTGTCACAGTTTTATTCCCCGTTAAACCAATGCTGACCGGTGTCTTGCTGAAAATCGTTTTGCAACGAGCAGGTCCAAGCCGGGCATCTTTTTTTACCGAGCTAGTGCTAATTCCGGGCATTAATTTAACCATATGGGTGTCAATGTCGAAAACTATTTTTCGCGAATTTACTGGTGAAATTGCTATAAATGGGAGCTATTTAACGGCGATTTTGGTAGAATTTGTCGAGCCGTGACTTGAACGTTTCGATTATATCGCTGTTCACAACTTCCGCGGGAAGTCTGTTTCATTTTTCGACAACCCTATACGTGAAGAAATTGCCCGTGATATCGAGTGTGAAACACTTGTCAATAATTTTGTATCCATTATTCCCGGTCACTCTGTTCGCATCTAAAGTGAAAAGGCTTGCTCGCTCGACGTTCTCCTTACCTTTCGTAATCTTCCACACTTCGATCATGTCACCTCTGACTCTACGTTTCTCTAGCGAATAAAGGTTGAGTTCGCGCATTCTCTCTTCGTACAATTTATTGCGCAGCGAAGGGATTAGTTTGGTAGCTCTACGTTGGACCTTCTCTAATATAATAATGTATTTTTAGAGGTATGGAGACTAAAATTGGACGGATTACTCGAGGTGCGGTCTAACAAATGCTGTATATAACCTGCGAATACGTTTTCTGCTTTTGTACGAGATGGTGCGGGATATCATGCCTAACATTGTATTGCCTTATTTGGCTGCATCGTTACATAGCTTGCTGCTTTTCAAGTCGTTACTAATGATGACACCTAGATCTCTCTTTTCGATGACAGGTATCAGTTTCTTTCCGGACATCGGATATTCGTGTTTAGGGTTATGGTGACCAATGTGCATAACTTTATACGCTTATCGACATTGAATTTTATTTGCCACATTTCTGACCATTCCAAAATTTTGTTCAAGTCTAAATGGATCTGCTCACACTCGAGTTCGGTTTGCACTTTTGATTCTAGCTTGGTATCGTCTGCAAACTTACTAATGTTCGAGAGTACGTTGCCGTTGAGATCATTTGTGAATATTATGAAGAGAACTGGATCTAACACAGATCCTTGGGGCACGCCACATGTAACTTTACCCCAATTGGAGGAAGCTCCATTAAGTACGACTCGCTGCCGTCTGTCCGTTAGCCAGCATTTTATCCAGTTATTGAGTTCACCTCATATACCAATGCTGTGCAATTTGCTAACCAACCATTTGTGAGGAACTTTGTCGAAAGCCTTCTGGATGCCTAGGTAAATGATGTCGATTGTAAATTTCGCGTCGTGAAATTCAATTATATTATTGAAAAAAAAACAGCAGGCTAGTAAGACATGAACGATTGCGTCTGAAGCCATGCTGAGAGTTGCCTATTAACTGATTTAATTCTAGGAATTCTATAATTTCATCCGTTATCAAACTTTCCATCGTGATATCAATTCGTTTTGTTTCGTGCTGATTACAAGAAAATATTTGATATTTATCTGATTCATTCACTGACAACCATATTGTATTGATAATTTCGGTATTTGCTAAGGGAAAATCTGTTCAATTGGCGAGTGATGCTGCTCATGCTGAGTTGCTGACTCATGACTGATGCTGCATGCTGAGTTGCTGACTCATGACTGATGCTGCTCATGCTGAGTTGCTGACTCATGACTGATGCTGCTCATGCTGAGTTGCTGACTCATGACTGATGCTGCTCATGCTGAGTTGCTGACTCATGACTGATGCTGCTCATGCTTAGTTGCTGACTCATGACTGATGCTGTTCATGCTGAGTTGCTGACTCATGACTGATGCTGCTCATGCTTAGTTGCTGACTCATGACTGATGCTGCTCATGCCGAGTTGCGTACTCATGACTGATGCTGATCATGCTTAGTTGCTGACTCATGACTGTGATGCTGATCATGCTTAGTTGCCGACTCATGTCTGTGATGCTGAGTTGCTGACTTATGACTGTGATGCTCACAAGGGATTTATTGAACATAGCTAACATCAGACACTGTTGCATGAGGGCTTCTCTACACCGATGATTATTGGAATGAGACTATAGGTCGGACTTCATGGGAGACTCGTAGTTATACCTTGCAGTTTTATCGCTCCTTGTTAGACTGCTCTGAATCCCTTAGCTTGATTGTCATCTATGAATAGTTTTCACATTTGCTGGTCATAAATTGCGTCACAATCTGGGTTTGTCGGTTGATTGTGTGCCATGAACACTTCTTCTTCTATGTACACTTTGAACTCGTATGCTCAGCTAATGTGTGCCTATTCACACAACTCATTTTGTTTGCTTCTAACTGGCACTACATTGATGACAGCTCGTTATAACTCTTTCAAGTCGGTCAGATGCCTATTCGCACGAGGACCATCATCATTAGGTCAGGTGCTATGCCTTTGTAAGTTTTTGAAACAGCAAAAGCATCAAAAGGGCGGTCGATGCCCCCCCTCCCCCAGCCCTCGCACCTCATGTCTATTCCTCCACTAAGTGCCGTCTCTCCCGTGCCACTCTTTGCTGGTCGCCGTGACCAGGAACTCACTCCGCAGCTGCCCGTTCAGTGTTGCCAAACATTCTTTGCGTTTCCGCGACCCTGTCGCCTTGGCCTTATCCTTATCCTTTGTTGCATACAGCTTGAGGTGTTACCAGGACTATGAAGCACACCACCGTGGAGCAACATCAGTGCCGTGGAGCACGTCGCGGTTATGGACCTTCACCAGTTCTATGGAGCGTACCAGAGCAATAGACCAGGCCAACACAAGCGCCGTGAAACACACCCGGACCATGGAGCACTCTAGCGCCACGGCCCAACTCCAGCGCCGTGGAGCACACCAGCGCCACGGACTAACTCCAGCGCCGTGGAGAACACTAGCGCCACGGAACAACTCCCGCGCCACGGACCAACTCCCGCGCCACGGACCAACTCCCGCGCCACGGACCAACTTCAGCGCCGTGGAGCAAACCGGCGCCACGGATCTACTCCAGCGCTGTGGAACGCACCAGCGTCACGGACCTTCTCCAGCGCTGTGGAGTACTGTGTGAGTTTGGAGTACACCAGCGTCGTGGCGCAACAACAACGCCATGAGGCAAGACCAGCGCCATGGAGCAACACCAGCGTCATGGGACAACACCAGCCTCATGGAGCAACACCAGCTCCATGAAGAAAGACCAGCTCCATGAAGACAGACCAACATCATTGAGCAATACTAGCGCCATGGAGCCACACCAACGTCATGGAGCAACTCCTGCACCATGGAGCAGCATCAGCGACCT
>SDVV010012677.1:0-15370 GCA_016164225.1 Gammarus roeselii | reverse complement strand
AGCATTCAGCAAAGCATACCTCTGCTCATCATTCTCAACACATGCTCTAAATAAGCCATTAGCATTCAGACACTTCATGTCACTCAGTTCAATCGTGCCCACATTCAGAACTCCACAAATCCTATCAAACTTTCTTTTCACCACCTCAGCATCACTAGATTCAAAGCCTCTCAAAACAACATACCTTCTACGACGCTTCTGATCATCCAGCTCTCTCAGCTCTGCACGCACCACCCCACCATTCACCAAACTGGACACTCTCTCCTCAGTTATACCCATCACATCGTCTGCAGATAGGCCGCCACTGACTCCACCACACACATCAGCAGACCTGGCTACTCTCTCCTCAATCATCAACTCCACCTCCCTCACAGACAACTCAGCACCCCTCATGACAGCAGAAACACCTCCCGCAGCAGACATTGCATCCAACCTCTCAGGAACTTCAGACAGCCCCTAGAGATTGATCCCACAGCAGCAAGCAGCTGATCAAATGCTGACAGAAGATCTGACTTACTTCCATCACCAACACCAGACACCATCCCGGACCCACTCCTGCACCTGCAGCAAAAATACTTCACAGCATTCCCTCCCTCCCTACACTCACAATCAATGACCCCTGTCAATCCCAACACATGCGGGATCTGCATGAAACTTACATCCACACAAGAAACATCCAATCGAGACGCCGCCAACGATCCGGTCACAGAAGGAACAGCGCGCACCAACACCAGAACTACCGTAGTGAACAGAGCCGCCCCCAACACTGACACGCCTAGATGCACCAGGCCCCCCAGCATCTGCGCATCCCACACCAGCACCGCAGACACTACCGGACGGCTGCAAAGGCAAGCAAGGCAAGCAATGCGCTAAGCAAAGCATGTTTCTCACCTTGGTTTCTCGTCTGTGCACTCCATCTCCATTGGTCCTGTGCATACATGGACCCAGACCTCAGACTCTGTAGAGAAATTAGCCCTTTCCTACCTACAGCCTGCTTTCTATGACTAATATTTACCAGAAACCATCCTGGAAGTACCACGTGCAAGAGCTTAAGTTAGACTGCTTGAATCAATTTACCATTCTATGGATTACATCACTCTCCACCTGGGGTGCAGACAGAACATCAACATTACGTCTTTAATGTACTATCATCTGGTCCAAACTGGACTATGGTAGCATTGTCTATGGCTGAGCAATACCAAATATCCTCAGAACATTGGAACCTGTTCTTAATGCCGATTTTTTCCGCTTGTTGTGGCACCTCTCTCTAATCCCCTATTTTCAGTCTACTTAGTGGAACTGATGAGCGTAGCCTTGTCCTGCGTTGGGAAGGAATTGATCTTCAATTCTATTGCTGTATTCTTGTTTGCCCCAGCTGCCCTACATGTACCACAATCTGACAGTTTCCTTCTACTCTGGCTCCCTCATTGAGCTTCTCCCGCTGCATTGAGCTTCTCAATGTTAATCCTCCTATCATGGTGGACCCTAGTCCCTATGATGCAGTCCCCTTCTGGCATATACCAGAAAGTGTATTGATTGATTTCTTAGCTACTCCAAGGAATCAATTACAAGACTTTGAAAAAAATTCATCAGGCCCTAATCTCCTTGCAAATGGAAATATTTCATCAGGCACATAATCTCCTTGCAAACACTGTTTGGTCCTCTGACCTTGCACCCACACACATTAACTCCCTGCAAAGGTTACAGAACATGGCCTTGCACCTTGCAAGGGACTGTTCACAGACCACACCCATTCCGCACTTGCACAAAGTAACCAACGTCTTTCCTCTCAAGTATCATCTTGATGTGAGAGGGGCCCAATTCTTCAACAAGGTTTCAGACCCGGCACATCCCTGCCACAGCCTATTGAACCCGCGTCCAACCAACCAAAACCTACATAACACACCGGAAACACTTTTTTTATGCGACTATTTCTAAACCTTCAGATAACACATTTATGCACCAACAGATACACGTACACTGTTGCGGCAGAACTACTACACCTAAGGAATGTTGACACAAGCACTAAAAACAGGACAAAACAAAGTTAGGAGAGCAAGCAATTGAGCCAACCACAGAGGTAAGTATGGGTTCAATCTAAGGGGTTAGGCAACCAGAATTGGGTCAACTCACCAGACTGAGCTTGCACCACTGAACGGTAACTTATGGGAATGAAGTAATTGGTCCCTGGTAGACAGAACTTCTACTGCAACTGGAAATTATTTGGGATTTAGCTGCTCAGTAATCTGGTGTCCTATGATAGCAAATGACTAGACAGGATAAGTAATATGATCAGTTAACTGTATGATATGCAGTAGTGCAACAAGATGGTAAGCAACACTACTTACGGGTAAAACAAGTATGAATGGCTAAGTCAGGCACACAAACAGGGTGAAATACCAGTATACAGCCGAGCTGCATACAAGTAGCTAACAAGTTGGACAGTCACTTTAGAGCAGCATCAAGCTTACCTCAAGTGGGACACGGCAGCATTGGTACTTGTTATGGAGCAAGTTACAGATTGGTTTAACGGTCTAGATAACTATCGCACACACCCTCAATTGTTACATGCAGCTACACCATGCGCTCTAATTCCATAAGAGGTCAAGCACTAGGTAGGCAGTAACAAGAAAAAGGTGGGGGTGCCTGGAAGTAGGATGGTTGAAGTAAGGGACTAAGCCGGTGGAACAGGTTAGCGTATTGGTGAATCGTAGAGCATGTTAATGGCTCCAAAGATGGACTAATTACACAACTGGTCTGTCGTGGCAACTAGGTTCTGAGTTGAAGCAAGCAGTATGCACCAGGAAAACAATCCTTCTGGATCAACATGCTTGCCCAGTTGGGACTCTTGCTAGAGGGAATCTCAACAAGCCAGCACAGCCAGAGTGCAGTGCAAGACAGGAGGTTCAAATGCCAGAACCGCGAAAGCTTGGCAAAACAATGGCGCTGAAAGATCTGGAAATTTGTGCTTCAGGCAACTTATCACACAGCTATCTTGTTAGTCACAACATACCAAAAAAAACATACATATGTACATACACATGCTCACATATATATACATGCATTAAAAATCCATATACACTTGAAAATGTGCGTACATACATTACTACACACAAATGAGGCCTCATCAAGCTAGTCAAAATCTACAAAATCATCGTACAGCAGATCAGCAAGGGCATGCTCATAGTGAGTGATATCTGTCAACTGCACTATGTCAGCAGGCAAACCATTCCACACAGCAACACATCTCACACTGAAAGACCTACAGCAGGCATCAGAAGAGCAAGGCGGAAACACCAACTTAAGCAGATGACCCCTAGTACACACTCATGAAGCTAGTGAAAACATATTTAGCAAATCCTCGGATTTACCATAGAAAATCTTCCAGTATTTTATCAGGTCTGCCCTCAGAAGCCAACCCTTAACCGAAAACAAATCCAGGCTTCTCAAACGACTGTTATAGGCCACATTCAAAAGACCATCAATATTTCTGGTCCATCTTCTCTGAAAAGATTCAAGCATCCTGCAGTCCTCGCAAATCCGGTGTTCCAAATGCACAACTTGTTAGCATCTGCAAATGCTATGAATTTGCATGAAAGACCATTAGACACATGATTAATGTAAATCAAGAACAGCAGTGGTCCATGGACAGAGCCTTGAGGAACACCACTAGTCACATCATCTGGTCTGTTCAATTTGCCACTCACACAAACACTCATTACTCAGCCAGAAAGAAATGCAGAGATCCAAGCCAGCAACCTACCACAGGGCTTGACCCTGCAAAACAGGGTCCACTTCTACGTAAAGACTTTACCCAGCAATCAAAAGAACTGTGCAAAATAAATTAAACATGGAGTGGTCGGACGTGTCTATGAGAATTAAATTGCGCACTATAAAAACACACCTACACCCTGAGTCTCTTTGAGCTGCCAATCTGATGGGCTGAGATGATTCTGTGCTGATAGAGGATTGGACATTGTAGACCAACCCACAGACACCTCATGGAGGCGTCCCCACCCCCATACTGCTTACTGTTTAGTTCCTCTCACAATAGCCCTTGTCATAGCAGAATGCCCAACTTGGATGGAATGTCGATGCACCTACCTCCTCAGGAACCGGTTCCTGGACTCTTCTAATACACTCCACCTAATGCTTACTAAGTTCTCTCAGAGGAAATTCAGTTTGGAGCCGCTTCTCTGTTACCTTTGAGAAACTAACCACTTGACTGAAATCTGATGTGTTTTGAATAGATCATACACCAATTGATTCCGCCATCCCTGGAGACCACTGTGTCATCACTCATTTTGAATATAAAACTTTTGTGATCCCTCCTTATTAACTGTAGTGACTAGAGCATGCCGTGAGTCAAAGTAATTGCAGAGACAGACGATGACTTGTCGATTACCTGATGCAGCACTGGCTGTTGGTTTGACATTCAGTGCCAGAAGGTTATTGACTTCAGTGCACTAGAAAAACTCTAATGCAAAGGAAATATGAATAATAAGCCCTATAGATTTTATTTTTACTGGAACGTTTACTCCGCGGCGTATCAGGCAAAGCGTGCTGTCATCAACACAACCTCCTCCTACGACAGTCAGTCCCACACTGGAGGTGACAAACCCACCTCCAGTCAAGACCGTGTTGTCTCAATGTGGCGTTTTCTCATGTGAAAGTATGTAATTATGCTATTTGTAGACAAAGTACTAACAATGTTTGACATTTCATTGAACAATCATGTTGATGATAGAATTGAAGAATTGTTTGAAGGAGAGAGCAACATATAATCGCACATTGAAGAAATATGAGCAAGTATTAGTTTTATGTATAATTTTAACACCACGCGTGGCTAATAGGGTTAAAAAAATTTGCAGACAACTAGTTACAAGCTGTATATATATATATATATATATATATATATCAGATATACATGCTCAAACTCTGAGCCTTCCATTCAGGGTGTCCAGTAACTTCAAAATGAGTTCCATACTATGACACTATTGCAATGTCCAGGAATCTTAAATATAATGTTGACAAGGGTGTTGAGTTGCGCTTTTATTGCAGTTGGATAGATTTTGATGCACTGGTTCCAGTTAACCAGTATTTCCTGCAGGATTGAGGATGAAAAAAAAACACTTTATTCACAATTCAGGGAGCAGCTTCCATCTACTGGTTGAAACATTTTTCCAGTGCTCATACCTAACATCTTTTATAATGTTTGATGCTTGTATCATAGTCACAGGCAACTATTGCTAACTAACCACTGACCATTCTTTGCTTCAGGTTAGTGAAACAGGCAGCTTCAAGCAGCATGCCGAAACATCGCCTTCTTCGTCTTCTTTACGTGATGGAGCTACTAATGCTGCTGACACGGTCCCCCACTCCGGCAGCAGGCAGCCTCAGCAGCATCAAGATTCGGCTGAAGAAGAATGGCACGAGGCTAACACTGACTTTCCAGCATTACCCTTACCTAAACATTTCAAAATTCCCCCGTCGGTCGTTACTCTTGCTCAGGTAACTAGAGACTGTTCTGAATCGACTGCCCTGTATCAAACCTCCACATGCAGACAATCCTCTGAGTTCAAAGATTACTTTTGCTTTGCTTGCTCTAGTACATCAATTCCAGCAGAGTACATTACCCTTTCAAAGGCTTGTAATTTTTTTCTCCTACATTGACTGTACATGCTTGCTAATTGCAGAGCTTGCTAATCACCCAGTGACTGAATTCTATTGTAAACCCAGTTATTTTTTCAGAGCTTGGTACAAAGCACTGGCAGAAGGAAATGTGTTGCAAGTGCATTGGTTTGCAATTTATTATATTCATAGGGGCTAATTATTATTATTTTTTCCACTTCGAAGTCTGCCATCACTGCTCTCAAGGTGTCAAGGTATATATGTTGTCTGGGATAGAAAGCTTCTACTGGTAGTGTTATTTGAGACTTGCAGGCATGAAGATGGGCTGAGTTTTGTTGTTGTCTACATGCATGCTTGCGCTTGGACGAAATTCACTGTCATATGAAGAACCTCTCTTCTCAGTCTTATACAGTGACTTAAATGCCTCTGTAAGCCACTGTTTAAGGAAGGATAGGTAGTGGAACTTATAAGCATATGTTTTGTCATCAAGTTAGCTCATCAACATTTAACTACATACTATTTTTTTATTCCTGATCAGCAGCCCAGTCAAAAAATATGGAACTTCCTTTAAGTTAATTAAATTTATATATAGTTGTTTGGTTCACAATTTTTTTTTTCGCTTTTCCAAGTGAGTCTTTAAAATAAATAATGCTCTTCATATGTGAACAATATTCATGTGTAGCTACTCTATAAACATTGTCAGCATTGATGAAACGCAAGAAACATAAATGCTAGAATTTATTCAGTATCACGAGGCAGAATATTGACTGTTTCCCTCATCAGGGTTAAAGTCATGCTGGTGCCATGATGGCATCAATGCTCTTCTCACTGATGAAGCTGGTTGGTAATTAGCTAGTGCTTAAGTGTTGCATCATTGCTATCTGCTACCTGCGGAAATGAAAGAACTAATACATAACAATTTTTCTCTATACTATGGTGTGAGCATGCTGTTTAGACATGCGGGCCCAACTGTTCCTTGCTGATGCAGGAATTGGCGCCAGCAAGTAGCTACCTATATTTTGCCATGTATCAGATATTGCTGCATATTTTTAATGATTTTGTTTTATTATGGTTCCATAAATACACATGCTTCTGTTGCAACTTCATTAGAAACATAACATATCTCAAATAGTCTTGAATGAGGTTTGATTGGCAAATTAAATGTCGTCTCACTTTAGCCAAAATGTCATTCCTGCTGCTAATATTAAAGGTCTTCAATATTGTTAAATGCAAATGTCATGCCCAAACAACTTATGATATAATGTGGATATAAACACCATAAAGGTACAGTAAAAATTTGAAATCGATTGGACAAATGTTTTTTGAGATCCCCACATGAAGTTGACAGTTTGAAACATCCTCAACTTATTTTTTTTTAACCATCTTCAGGAAAGCAGTTTCTGACGTCACAAACTTCGTATTCAGAGAGGTGATGTCTCGAAACTGTTTGTCCAATTGTTCGCAAAGTATCACCCCAGTAGCAGTAAACCCTTGTTAAACCGGATGATATGAGAATTTGGTCTCTAGGATTGCTGAAATTCTGATTTAAGCGGGCTTCCTAAATATTTCAGTAAATCGGAAATAGGCTGTTTTGTGTTTAACTTACCAAGTCAAACTTCACCCCACTAAACTGGATAATTCCTGCTTGGAGTTTTTTGGCAAACAGTTTTTACAACCAAAACTCACGTGGCTCATGATTGTGGTGTAACAGAACATGATCATCTGTTCAGTTTACTAAGGGTGAAATCATTCATGATATCGTCGTCACGACACGCTTTTCAGTAAACCAAACCATATGTTTGGTCCAGCAAAAGTACAACCATACAAGATAGCGTCGTCTGGATGCGCACTTTAGTAAACCAAACAACTTGTTTGGTCCAATGAGGGTATAACTGTATAAAATAGCGTTGTCTGGTTGCCAATCTTGGTCAACCGAACAGTTTACAGTTTAGTGAAGCAGCGCCAAACAAAATGCAAATGTGAGGCTAGTTTTATCGAGGATTCCGGTTTAGCTTTGCGCAGAAGCAGTAATGTAACCAATGAGTGACCAGTAAGTACGAAAACACCATCGCATACTGTTCTTTGCGTCTAAGCTCCAAAGTTTTACAAGTTTCCAGAGTATAGAAACTTTTTTTGCTGTATCAAAATGAGAGCCCGTCACTGCTCTAAGCCGAATATTGCTCTGAGACCAAATATTGTCTTGTTAAGGTTAAAGTTTTCAACTAAATTGGAGAGATTGACTATCATCTCATTAGAGCGAGAGCAATAAGGCACCTCAGAGGGATACCCCCGGGGGGTATCCCAGGCTCACCCGCCTTCCCATGGTGTCCTCTTTATTCACCAATATTAATTTGTCCCTTTGTGTCAGTACGTTTTGAGTTAGAAGATCCCTCCACCGTCCCCCCATTCAGTTTGTAGCTACATCCCCCCCTTGGTGCACAAAGAGGTGAGCCCCCCACTGACATTAGGGCTTGTGAATTTAGAATCGAAACCAATTGAAATTGAAAAAACAAACAAAAAAATCTGTAAAGAAAAGGGTGCAAAAATTAAAAATTGCTACAAAAAAAATCTAGATTTAAGTTTAGTTTTAATAGCAATTAAGTTAATGTATATATTCGTATATAAAACAGAAATAAAAGTAAAGTAGGCCCCACCTTCATTACCCAGAACCCGGGGTAGAAGCCAGGGACCAAACCATGGGCAGGACCATGCCCTATCGGAGAGGGGCTGACTGCCCCTCCAGAGCGTTGCACTCAAACAAGTCTGCAAGAAAGAAAGACGAGCCCCTAAGAAGTTTCTCATCGACAGGAGACCTGACTCAGGTTGTAATCAACGACACAAATGAACGCGTCTCGAAGCTGGACGCGAATATAACCGGAATGCAGAATACCCTGGGCAAGATATGCAAAATGATAGGCCTTCCCTACCTGGAGAAAGAGGACTGCCCTGCGCCCTCCAGTGAAGTCCGCGAACGTCTCACTAAACTCAAGAACCTTTGTGCAACTATGAATGCCCGACTGGAGGAGCTGATGAAGAGGATAGAGGCCAGGAAACCCGTAACCCGTTTGTGTGCTTCCGCCTCTGCCTTTTCTGATAACATTGCTCTTCTCCCAGCCGAAACTCGTAACGCCCGCACACCAAAAAACACAAAGAGAAGACAATACACACGATTTGATGACCACAACCTATTCAACAACGGCCTTAAATTCCGCTAACACTTGAAAATGACATTTGATGTCAATGACAGACCGGATATCTGCCCATATAAACTACGAGAAGAACTGGGCTCCATGACAGGCCATCCAATTCTCAACATCACCGCCAGCGGTGACGATAGCTTTACCATTAAAGTAGACACAAAACTTCAAAGTGACACTATACTTTCCAGAAACAAAATATGCCAAAAACCTTGCAAAATCATACCACACCCAACTTTTTCCATGAGTTCAGGCCTGATTTACATCGAGGATCTCCCGAGTGATGAAGTCGACGGACTCGTCCAATACGAGGAATGTATATGTGAAGCGGAAATCGCACCAAAAATCAAACCAAGAAGAAACACCACCACGGCCCTTCTGCTTGAATTCAATTGCCCCACCCCACCTAACTACATAGACATACCTTTATTTGACGCCAAAACCAAGGTTACACCCTACGAAAGACGTCCGATGCAATGCTATAAATGCCAGAAATACGGACACACGAGCCAAAATTGTAACAGTAAAGAAGATGCTCACACTGCTCCCAGGACGACCACGATAAGCGAGACGATCCCTTGTCGTGCCTATCCGAAGAACCTCACTGCTCTTACTGCAAAGTAAACGGCCACCCTACGGGACAAGAAGACTGCCTCCAGGACAAGATGAGAGAGAGATCCTGCAATACCAAACTGAGCACAAAGTCGGGCGACGAGAGGCTGCGGCCGCGATTCGCTCCCCCCAAGCTGACCCTCCCACCCAGGAGAGAAGATCAGCATCATTCCCTACCCACTTCCTCACAACGCTTGTAGATAGTGGTGCAAACAAAGTTGCCCCCTCAATGAACCCATTCGCCATAATGAACTTGCTTTCAAAACAACTGGGAGGCAGACCGATAAACATAAACCGACAGGGCAAGAAGTATTGGGCCCACATCTTTAATATTGAGTAAAGTAACGCTATACAAAGGATTACCAAAATAGACGAACACAAGGTAGCTGTCGATGTACATACGTTCTTCAGTGCTACAAGACGAATTGCATACACTTCCAACTACACTCCCAAAACTGACCTAAGGGCTTTTGCAGCAGGTTTAGCAAAGGATTATGGAATCACCGTTTCCCTAGCAGAATGGATTAAACCACAAAACATCCACACCACCGCGTACCAAATCACTTTCCCAGGACGTGACACACCGGAATTTATAGAAATCCCGGGCGAAAAAGGACAAACAAAAATTTACACAGTGGCGACATGGCCTGCTATGTGCAAAAAATGCCTGGAATACGGCCACGTCATCAAATACTGCAAACCATACATACCCCAACGCTGTAAAAAGTGCACCGGCGAGCATGACCAGAAGGACTGCACAGCCCACCAACCTAAATGCTACCAGTGCTCATGCCTCCACGAGGCAGGTTACCGCGACTGCCCAAAGCAGATGGATCAAAAAGCAATGACAATCATACAAAATGACAGCAGTCACACGAAAACAAGCCATCCAAATCTTTAATGACAAACACCCAAACTGCCGTAATTTAAATTATGCCAAAGCAGTTAAATCTACAACTAAGTCTACCCCAACAGACAATATTTGTGTACAGTTAATACAAACTACTACCATGACCCCAAAATCCCTCTCCAGTACTAACAATACCACAACCAGCCCAGCGACCGCCCGCGTAATGAAGGCGGGCGCCACAAGCAACGAATCCACCAGTGCCCAGGAAAGCACTGCAATGGATGCTGCCTCGGTCGACTACGAGGAGAGGTCCAAGAACCCGAAAAGCAAAAGGCCAAGAGACGATTCCTCCTCCGACGACCGCGGGATACGCGACACCCTCTCGCCACGAAGCAAAAAGATTAGTAGCACCCCACAAACCACAGCTCGCCTCGATCAGAGCGTTGAACGACTTCTGACAGTCTTAACTGTAACCGCACCCATCGAAAACCAAAGTGAGGTATTCAACCATCAGCTAACATGCCCAACACCAGAACATCTCACAAGTGAGAACGACCATCGCTTGCGCGAGGACGCCTTGAAAATCTTCAACGAAGAACTGATTCCCCAGAACACTGATCTACCATGCATCGCACTCGACTCAAATATCTCAGCGACTACTACTCAGCCCATCATAATGTTTAAAAAACCCTCCATAGAAGAGAAACGCGCTCGTTCAAGAAGCAAACACAAAGATCGTACTCCCTCATCCTCTTCCTCCTACAAGAGCACTCAACCGAGAACGCAGTGAGTCTAGGAGATCATGCAAACTCTCTCGATCTAGGACACCTGCGCCTCATAGACAAGAACACCACGAAAGTTTCTAAAAACCACTCGACCGCTCCAGACCACCAAAATCTGGGGGTGAAACAAATCCGAAATGGACAACAACACAATACTTCAGTGGAATGGCCAGGGACTTCAGAAGCAAGAAAGATGAATTACTATCGCTAATCTCCACCCATAAACCTTTGGTGGTAGGCCTCCAGGAGATCAAACTCTGCGACACAGCCACCTTCTCTATCCCTCAATATGTCATACACCGTCGCGAAGGTCACAATAATGTGACTGCACATGGCGGAGTGGCACTTATGATCCATCAAAGCATACCTCACCACCTCTTCCCTCATAGAACAGAACTCCAAGCTGTCGCAGTGAAGATATGTATCTCAAGACCTATTGCGGTGGTATCTATCTACTCGTCACGTAACCACAACCTCACGGAGGCACTAATGACCGATCTGCTTAACCAACTGCATCATCCCGTACTTCTCCTTGGAGACTTCAACAGCTACCACGAAGTGTGGGGATGCGTGAGAACAGACCCCAGAGGAGTGATAATGGCCAACACCATAGACACTCACAACCTGGTCCTTCTTAACCACGGACAACCCACACTGATCACCCTCGAAAGTGAAACCGCCATCGATTTATCTATCTGTTCCCCTACTTTAGCTCCCCAACTCGTTTGGGGAGTCCTGCCTTCAACACATGACAGTGATCACAACCCAGTGGTCATATCGCTCCTTACTAACCGACCAAACAATTCTAACACACAAGAACTTCGATTCAAATACCGGAAAGCCAGCTGGGACGAATACTCGACACATACTCGACACAATACTCGACTGCAGCTACTGCACGCATTCCTCAATATGTACCCTCAACCTTTTTCTCAAAACCTTGGTGGTGCCCGAAGGTACAAGAAGCAAGGGATCGGCGTGACAGGATGTGCGAGGCCTTCCGCCGCGCACGTTCCCCCAGGATCCGAGTAGCCTGGAAAAGGCAAGCTGCCGTGTTCTGCAAACTTAGCGTGGAGAAGAAGCGAGAAAGCTGGATCCAACTAGTTACTACAATCAGTCGAAACACCCCTCTTTCCCAAGTGTAGGAAAAAATCAGACGTATCCAAGGTCGCCCCGAGCGACCTATCCACATACTGTCGGACGGAGACTTTGTCTATTCTTCATACGCGGACATCGCGGACAAACTAGCTCTGACTTTCAGCCAAATATCACAATCAACAAATTATACTGCTTCTTTCCAACAGGAAAAGATCCTAAGAGAAAGTGAGCATATCGAATTTACTTCCACAAATGAAGAATTCAACAACAAACCTTTCTCCATCCATGAACTACAATATGCAATTGACCACACTCGTGAAACCTCACCCGGGCCGGACCGGATGCACATCAACATGATCAAACACCTTCCTGACAACGCTCTCCAGCACCTACTAAATGTGTTCAATACGCTGTGTTCAAATTCATTCTTTCCCAACCAATCGCGGGAATCCGTAATTATCCCGATACCCAAATCAGCTGGATACCCAAATCAGCGTGAAACACTTACAGATGGATTGCAACGCACTCGCTGCAGCCCGACGAGCGTTCCTAGATCCCCCATGCAACCTACAAAGCCTACTCACGGATCCAACCTACCGTGTAAAGCTTATCGCTTTCGGAAAACACCCCGGACTAAACGAAGCTGTTTAAACCTCAAACACCTGTGCAAATGAGGTGGTCTCTCCACCCCATTACGCACAGAAATAACAACACGTTTTATGAAGATACGCATTAACTTTTTACTTTCTCGTACGCGCTAGTACGCGAATATGAAACAATTGAAATATGTACTCACTTCATCTTGACAGAACTAATATATTCGCACGCGAGGCCGTGCGGACTTGCCTGAATCAACGACGGTCGCTCCCTACGGGGAAGCCTATTATGACTCACGTTGAGGCTCTGGTGGAAATGAGGCTCAAATCAAATCAAATCCGGTTTACTGTGGTCCGTTTTAGTGCGGGACTAGGTAGTGTACCTTTGTGTAGCTTATATCTACGTTACATCACTTGTTTTTATGCCACGACACTGGGACTTTAATGTATGATATGTTCTGCACTTAGTGCAATTATGTCAACATTAAATGTTTCTTGACATACTATATCCTGCACAGATATTGCTGAATAGCTACTTATAGAAAGTTATGTATAGTTGAATTCGAATGCTTTAGTACTAGTACTTATGAAAAATTATATGGTTGAATTAGGTATGGCGAATGCTTCAGTTTTATATAACGCCGTTTGTTGTTAGCACATAGTTATTTAACAATACCCGTTTTTTGTTTTGTAGTTCTTCGGTGTTCGCGTGTTGGGCGTGAGCGTAATGTGTCTTCGTGAGTTGTGGCCGGCATGCCTTGTACACGCCACCGCAAGCCGTCTTGACCTGGAGGCCGCTACCCTTAACCAAACCAACGTGGCGGTGAGGGGCATGCACGATATTTCTCTTTACGTTTGGGCGGCATTATGAGAGGCCACGCGCTCTACTAAATTTTAGGCCAATGTATCTTCTTGTTTGAAAGATGGCTCCATTGTCCATTCTCTGGGTTCATTTTGACATTGGTTCTGCAAAGAGTTTAAATGTTGAGCAGGTTGACAGTGCCTATTTCCACTTGTAGCTCTTGATAATAATGTTTCTTCATGAATTACAGCAATTTGATGCAACTAATCCATCTAATTCGCTTAACCAACTTCCACAAATCTCTTGTAAAACTTATACAATAATGTTCCACACCTCTTTTAATAGAATGATAGCAACAACAATTGCCACCACTTGCTTTGTTGGATAGTTATTGCACTGAGTTAAATTCGTTTGCCTTACAACAGCATAATAACTGCTATTGTTGTCAGAATGGCGTCTATGCACTAGGAAACGATGAATGAGAATTAGCAGATGGACTAGCAATTGCTCTGGCTTAGTAGTCAGGCATTGGATGAAAAATTAATAGTATAAAAAGGTTGCTAAAATATTCATTTTCAAAGACAAGGATTTAAAAGAAAATTCTCATCTAGTGCTTGGTTCTAAGCTATGGCCAGTTAGATTCATGCTACTCACTGGGTATCAGCTTGGTGTACCAAGAAACTTTTTATTTTCTCATACCTTCATCATCAGGCAGCTCTGAACCCTAGCATTTGGGAGAATACCTACCTGGCAGAAGGAGGGTAGGGTGTGGTGTGGTGTGGGGTTATGGTTATTCATTATACTGCCGTCCTCACGTGAGGAGGGCTGTAAACCGAGGTACGTTCAAAAGCCCAAGTTGAACGTACCTCGGTGCCATTATACAGATCCAGATACTAGCCCAAATAACTTAGAAAGGGGGGTGGCCGGCGGCGAAGCACACCTCACGACCCATACGCTCACACTCACACAAATTAGTTCTTTTGTGCTAATGGGTCCAGCTGTTAACCCCGCAACTCACAATCTGGGTCACGAGTGCAGTCGGAGGATCCGTTTTCAGCAGCAAGGCCCGACAGTTTTCACTGGTTTAACCCCGCCGCATCATGATGGTCGAACCCCCCTCCCCCACACACGACCATCCCGACAATGGGGTGCCAAAGACGGGAAAGCATATCTGAGCAGCATCAAAAATCAACCATTCTCCACTCACGCCTGTTCATTGCACGCTCTCTTGCTACCTCCACATTCAAGTTTCTCCTTCCTAACGCCTGCTTCACACCATCCATCCACCAAAACTTTGGTCTACCTCTAGGCCTGCGACCACTCGCCTCCACATTCATCACCCTTTTTACCAATCTTCCTTTATCCATGCTCTCCATGAGCCCGAACCAACTCAAAACACTCGAATCCACTCTGTCCTCCAACTTCTTTACCATCCCTGTTCTGATTCGAACCACGTCGTTGGTGATCCGGTCTCTCAGCGTTACTCCAGCCATGCTCCTCAAACACTTCATCTCGAAAACATTCAACCTTCTTCTCTCCTCTGCTCTCACCCCCCCAAGCCTCAACTCCGTAGAGTACAGTTGGGACAACAACTCCCTCATACAGCCCTCTCTTTGCTTCCATCCCCAACGTCCTACAACTCATTACACTCTTCAGTGCACCCGACACTTTACATCCCTCCTACACTCGCGCCCTCACTTCAGTTTCCACTAGTTCAGTTTTCTCCACATGGGAGCCCAGATACTTAAAACACTGAACTTCCTCCAAGAGCTCTCCATTTAGGGTGACACTAATTTGCTCGC
>SDVV010012676.1:0-15370 GCA_016164225.1 Gammarus roeselii | reverse complement strand
TCCGGGTGTGCTTCTTCCGGTGATATCCCTATTGTGTTCAAACGCCACAATAGGTCAACATCCTTTTCTGCTTCTTTGTCTGACACTGCTACCTTAAGTGCAGTTATCACATTGATTTGAGTGTTGTCTTGAAATTCATTTATGGGACCTGACAGTAGGTATCCTAACCTTGAAGATATTATTGTTATTCCTTCATCCTGTTTTTCAGGAAAAAAAACATAGTAATGATCTGCTCCAATGAGCATATCATCTGGGTAGTGGACTGTATTTTCAAACTTGTCAGCCAAGTTTCTTCCCTTGGCTTTGAGGCGAGTGGCTAGTTCACTGACTCTACTCATGTTGAGCCGTTCAGCCAAAGTGTCGACTTCTATCATTTCCAGGGAGATGTTCTCATGTGTTGACACTTCTATGGTGACATTCTTTATATCATACAATTCTTCAGTTCCTTTGCTGTTGAAACCGTCAATTGTCAGGGTGGTGTGTCGACATGTAGTGTCATCATCCCCCAAGATTCCTTTTTTGATGAAGGATCTCTGAGCCCCTTGGTCAAACAGGGTTCTCACAAGTTTTATACCATCCTTTGTTTTCAAACTAACCAAAGCTGTAGGTAGGGCGGTCGCCTTACCACACCCAGCTGCCAGTGCATTCACTGTAGCTACACTAGTGGGAGCGTTTCCCACAGAACTAGCAGCTGGTGCAGCTGTAGACTTAGCATTGTTTGCTAGTTTGTCGTCACTTCGTCGATTTTTGTTTCTTTTGAAACAGAGTGCACCGTGATGTCCGGTGATCTTGCAGTTTTTACAGAATGGTGCCTTCTCAGGGCACTCAGCAGAACGGTGACCAGACTTCAGACATTGGAAGCATAATCTCAATTCTGATGCCCGAGTTTTCCTCTCTTCATTTGTTTCATACCTTGTACAGCGATAGAGAGAATGATCTTCAGCACAAAATTTGCATCCTGATGTTCCTACTTGGAAGGATCCCACAGTTGACTGGGGTCCTCGGCTGTTTCCATCAGGTGATCTGGAATGATGTCCATTGGAATTGCTCCTTGAACTTCCTTGATAGTTTGGCTTCCGGCCTCCGTTTACTTGTGGTTTGAAGTCAGTCTTACAGTTCTCAAGTCTAGTGATCTCAGACATGAGTGCATCTCGGAATTCTGCCAAACTCCATGCAGCATCTGGGTCTCTGCCCCTACTGCAGGCTTCTTTGATCCTTGACGGTAGTTTGCGCCAGATCCGGTGTGCTGTTATTGAGGAACAGTGCCTGCAGTCATTGAGGTCTACTCCTGCTGTCTTCAGATGACAAAGGTTTACTCCCACTTTGTGCCTGTACTCTTGCAGAGATGAAATTGAGTCAGCAGGAGCTGGAAGATCATCAAGTGCATCCAAATGTGCCATCCTTATGCGATCTTCGTTCCCATACAGCTTCTTCAGCATTGCAACTGCTAGTGGGTAGGACTCATTTGTTGGAGCAAACCCAGCCAGTGTATTTTTTGCAGCGCCCTTTAACTTGCTTTACAGGTATTGAAACTTTTCAGAAGGTTCCAGTTCATCATTTTCATGGACGGTTCTGAAACTTTGCCAGAATGAGGTGAACTAAAGTCCAGCATCTCTAGAGTAGGTAGCTTGACTCTCACACTTCTTAAGGACGAATTGCTTACTGATGCAGCAGCTTCACTACTTGGTGCTGGCTGCACTTTCATTTTTAATCTTCTGACCTTTGCTAGGGTGATAGTCAAGGGTTCCAATGAATCATCATTTTCATCCTCGAGTTGAATTTTTTCTTCTTGAGGAATGTTATCATCCCTATTTACTTCTTCAAGCATCTGCCTATGCAGTGCATGTGCTTCTTCTAAACATGTTCCCGCAGTGGTAACATAGCAAGTCAGCTTGTCTTGATTATCTGCCTCACTAAATGGGACATGTTCTCAACACATTTCAATTTTATTCTTTATCTTAGTGACTTTGCTTTGCAAGCGGGTACGCAAAGCCACCAGTCGCTGAAATTCTGCGCTCCTAGTCATCTTGAACAGACAATATTTATTTGTCCACGATCTTATACCTGGTAACTAATTTTCAAAGTTAAAAACTCAGAAAAAACTAGCAAGAATAGACTGGCAACAATAACGCCCGTTATTTCTCAATCACTCCTTCCGCAATTCTTGATAATTGTTTACCGGAAAATTATCACCTTTCAGTCATGAATCAATGCAATTCAACTCAAGGACTACTTTGTTCTTTTCAGTTAATTTGCAAAGTCACTTTTTTGCTACACGAACGAATGCAATTCAACTCAAGGACTACTTTGTTCTTTTCAGTTAAATTGTAAAAAAGTCACTTCTTTGCTATCATGAAACAATGCAATTCAACTCAAGGACTACTTCGTCCTTTTCAGTTAATTTACAAAGTCACTTCATTACTACATGAAACAATGCAATTCAACTCAAGGACTACTATGTCCATAACCTGCGTCTTCACAAATTGTTATCATAATTTCACAAAAAACTTATTGACACTCTTGCTTTATTCAAGCCAATTTTGCATGCCAAGAAGACATGATCAATAGCCATCTTTTTGCAATAACTGAACTACAAAATGTCCTGAGGAGCCAACTTCTGTCCTATTTAAACAATTTGCAATCCAGAGTTGCCCTTTTTGTCAAACATTGATCCGGTTCGAAAAGACCATGTGGTCGGGTTTTTGCACCTTCGATCATTGCCTGACCTTTTTTCATTTTTTTAACATCTTATTATTTATTTTTAACTACATATATTAAACATAATATGAATGAGATTGGAAACACCGAATCCAGACTGGGGAAATTGGGGGGACTTGTAATTATATTTGCGATAGTTTACCTTTAGGTTTTCATTCGAATGATGCCATCGTCTTCAAAAACTGTCACGTCTACGGTGTAGCTACAGTTGCTAGAGCAAACTACATTAATTCCCTACCTCATAGTAGGTTAGTCTACAAATATCACTGCGTCACTGTATTAAACTAGTCGGTAAGTCTTAGTTTAAACTTATCGTTTCTTGAAGATCTTGGGCGCATTACCCATTTGGTCGGACCACGCGGCCTCACACATCCGTTTTCACTCACTGTTCGAAAGCAACAACCGCCCCCATCAGATTGGGGGAGCCAACTTTTCGGCAGACAACGCCATCAAACGGTGGCGTTGGTAGGCTTATTTGCTTACAGGGCTCCGACCACGGTTTAATGCTTCCACTCGAAAGATTATATCTAGCTACTGTACTATAATAACCTCATCATCTTCTACATAGATATTCATTTTAATTGATACTTATTTGCATTACTTCATTCTCATTGACCCATACTACTGCAGTCTTATTGTTTACACGTCTAGAAATGATTCGAGAGAAAGGAAACGGAGTACAGCGGTTGGAAAGACCGGGGATGAAGGGAGGTGGGGGTTTCCCCTACCCTCACCTCACCTCAGGAATGCCAACCGACGACACCAGGCTTCCTCCACAACCCATGGGTTACCAATGGAATGTCTCAGTTGGCAGGGGTATGAGAAATGTTTCCCATACATCCAACTAGCCAACTCAATGTGTAACAGCTGTTGCGGGAACATGAACGTGCTCATTAGCTGCATCCAACTAGCCAACTCAATGTGTAACAGCTGTTACGGGAACATGAACGTGCTCATTAGCTGCATCCAACTAGCCAATTCAATGTGTAACAGCTGTTGCGGGAACATGAACGTGCTCATTAGCTGCATCGAACTAGCAAACTCAATGTGTAACAGCTGTTGCGGGAACATGAACGTGCTCATTAGCTGCATCCAACTAGCCAACTCAATGTGTAACAGCTGTTGCGAGAAGATGAACGTGCTCATTAGCTGCATCCAACTAGCCAACTCAATGTGTAACAACTGTTGCGAGAACATAAACGTGCTCATTAGCTGCATCCAACTAGCCAACTCAATGTGAAACAGCTATTGCGGGAACATAAACGTACTCATTAGCTGAATCCAACTAGCCAACTCAATGTGTAACAGCTGTTGCGGGAACATGTACGTGCTCATTTGTTGCATCCAACTAGCCAACTCAATGTGTAACGAAGTCCATTATTCCACAAAATTGCACTCTGGATTTAAAGTGTATTTAAGATTTAATATATATTTTGTTAAACACCAGAATACGACGAGGTATCTCGTGAATAAAAGATTTTCAGTATTTATTTGTATGCTGCTTCCATCCACCCTTTTGGTACTTGTCAATTGTCAATTCTATTCTGACCTGTGACCATCACCCGTCCCAAGTCACCTCAGCTTCTCACTATTATAATTTCATCCTCTGAAATGAAACTGTTATCCTCGAACTAATTTATTCATCAACTGTCCGTGTGAATCCTTTCTTCCTTCTCTCGTCCCGCCCTCCGGTCTTCTTTCCACCCGACCACTTGAGCCGCCTCTTGCGGTCATTACTGAACGCCCCTAAAAAGTTACGGTTTCCACTCGAGCGCCCTATATCAGCGCTGTCTCTGTTTAATCCCGTCCCTTTCTTCATTCGCTTCCATTTCTATTCGATGACAGTTACTTCGTGATGTATCTCACTTCATTGACTCTCTACGACTCTCCTATTTTCAACTCGACGTTATAATGTTTAAAGTCGAAAATTCCATTTTCCTATTTATGACCTTAGCTTTTGGCAACCTTCCTCTCTGTCTCACTGCAGCAATATTGGAAATGGGGTAACACTAGTTAAACGGCGGCAGCTTCTGGCAACCTTTATCTATGTCATTACTGAAGCAAAATTGGACACAGGATAACACTAGTCAAACGACGGCAGCTTCTGGCAACCTTCCTCTCTGTCATCATTGAAGCAATATTGGACACAGTGTGGCACTAGTCAAACGGCGGCAGCTTCTGGCTACCTTTCTCTCTGTCATCACTGAAGCAATATTGGACACAGGGTGACACTAGTCAAACGGCGGCAGCTTCTGACAACCTTCTTCTCTGTCATCATTGAAGCAATATTGGACGCAGGATAACACTAGTCAAACGGCGGCAGCTTCTGGCAACTTCCTCTCTGCCATCATTGAAGCAATATTGGACACAGGGTAACACTAGTTAAACGGCGGCAGCTTCTGGCAACCGTCTTTTCGTTCTCACTGCAGCAATATTGGACACAAGATAACACTAGTCAAACTACGGCAGCTTCTGGAAACCCTACTCTTTGTCATCACTGAAGCAATATTGGAAACAGGGTAACACTAGTCAAACGGCGGCAGCTTCTGGCAACTTTAATCTCTGTCATCACTGCAGCAATATTGGAAACAGGGTTACACCAGTCAAACGGCGGCAGCTTCTGGCAACTTCCTCTCTGTTATCATTGAAGCAATATTGGACTCTGGGTAACACCAAGTCGAACGACGGCAGCGTCTGGCAACCTTCTTTTCGTTCTCACTGCAGCAATATTGGACACAAGATAACACTAGTCAAACTACGGCAGCTTCTAGAAACCCTACTCTTTGTCATCACTGAAGCAATATTGGAAACAGGGTAACACTAGTCAAACGGCGGCAGCTTTTGGCTACTTTAATCTCTGTCATCACTGCAGCAATATTGGAAACAGGGTTACACCAGTCAAACGGATGCAGCTCCTGGCAACTTTCCTCTCTGTCATCACTGCAGCAATATTGAAAGCAGGGTAACACTGGTCAAACGGCGGCAGCTTCTGGCAACCTTCCTCTCGGTCATCACTGCAGCAATATTGGACACAGGGTGACACTAGTCAAACGGCGTCAGCTTCTGGCAACCTTCCTCTTTGTCATCATTGAAGCAATATTGGACACCAGTCGAAGCAATATTAACACCAGTCAAACAGCGGCAGCTTCTGTCTACCTTCCTCTCTGTCATCATTGAAGCAATATTGGACACAGGGCAACACTAGTCAAATGGCGACAGCTTCTGGCTACCTTCTTCTCTGTAATCACTGCAGCAATATTGGACACAGCGTGACACTAGTCAAACGGGAAAGGTTCTGGCTACCTTCCTCTCTGTCATCACTGCAGCAATATTGGAAGCAGGGTCACACTGGTCAAACGGCGACAGCTTCTGGCAACCTTCCTCTTTGTCATCATTAAAGCAATATTGGACACAGGGTAACACTAGTCAAACAGCGGCAGCTTCTGTCTACCTTCCTCTCTGTCATCATTGAAGCAATATTGGACACAGGGTAACACTAGTCAAATGGCGACAGCTTCTGGCTACCATATTCTCTGTAATCACTGCAGCAATATTGGACACAGCGTGACACTAGTCAAACAGCGGCAGGTTCTGGCTACCTTCCTCTCTGTCATCACTGCAGCAATATTGGACACAGGATGACACTAGTCTAACGGCGGCAGCTTCTGGCTACCTTCCTTTCTGTCATCACTGAAGCATTATTGGACACAGGGTGACACTAGTCAAACGGCGGCAGCTTCTGGTTACCTTCTTCTCTGTCATCACTGCAGCAATATTGGACACAGGGTGACACTAGTCAAACGGCGGCAGCTTCTGGCAACCTTTATCTATGTCATTACTGAAGCAAAATTGGACACAGGAAAACACTAGTCAAACGACGGCAGCTTCTGGCAACCTTCTTCTCTGTCATCATTGAAGCAATATTGGACACAGTGTGACACTAGTCAAACGGCGGCAGCTTCTGGTTACCTTCCTCTCTGTCATCACTGAAGCAATATTAGACACAGGGTGACATTAGTTAAACGGCGGAAGCTTCTGGCAACCTTCCTCTCTGTCATCATTGAAGCAATATTGGACACATGGTAACACTATTCAAAGGGCGGCAGCTTCTGGCAACCTTCCTCTCTGTCATCATTGAAGTAATATTGGACACATGGTGACACTAGTCAAACGGCGGCAGCTTCTGGCAACCTTCCTCTATGTCATCATTGAAGCAATATTGGACGCAGGATAACACTAGTCAAACGGCGGCAGCTTCTGGCAACTTCCTCTCTGTCATCATTGAAGCAATATTGGACACAGGGTAACACTAGTCAAATGGCGACAGTTTCTGGCTACCTTCTTCTCTGTAATCACTGCAGCAATATTGGACACAGCGTGACACTAGTCAAACGGCGGCAGGTTCTGGCTACCTTCCTCTCTGTCATCACTGCAGCAATATTGGACACAGGATGACACTAGTCAAACGGCGGCAGCTTCTGGCTACCTTCCTTTCTGTCATCACTGAAGCATTATTGGACCCAGGGTGACACTAGTCAAACGACGGCAGCTTCTGGCAACCTTCCTCTCTGTCATCATTGAAGCAATTTTGGACACAGTGTGACACTAGTCAAACGGCGGCAGCTTCTGGCTACTTTCCTCTCCGTTATCACTGAAGCAATATTGGACACAGGGTGACATTAGTTAAACGGTGGCAGCTTCTGGCAACTTCCTCTCTGTCATCATTGAAGCAATATTGGACACAGGGTAACACTAGTCAAACGGCGGCAGCTTCTGGCAATCTTCTTTTCGTTCTCACTGCAGCAATATTGGACACAAGATAACACTAGTCAAACTACGGCAGCTTCTGGAAACCCTACTTTTTGTTATCACTGAAGCAATATTGGAAACAGGGTAACACTAGTCAAATGGCGGCAGCTTCTGGCAACTTTAATCTCTGTCATCACTGCAGCAATATTGGAAACAGGGTTGCATCAGTCAAACGGCGGCAGCTTCTGGCAACCTTCCTCTCTGTCATCATTGAAGCAATATTGAACGCAGGATGACACTAGTCGAACGGCGGCAGCTTCTGGCAATTTCCTCTCTGTCATCATTGATGCAATATTGGACACAGGGTAACACTAGTCAAACGGCGGCAGCTTCTGGCAACCTTCTTTTCGTTCTCACTGCAGCAATATTGGACACAAGATAACACTAGTCGAACTATGGCAGCTTCTGGAAACCCTACTTTTTGTCATCACTGAAGCAATATTGGGAACAGGGTAACACTAGTCAAACGGCGGCAGCTTCTGGCAACTTTAATCTCTCATCACTGCAGCAATATTGGAAACAAGGTTACACCAGTCAAACGGATGCAGCTTCTGGCAACTTTCCTCTCTGTCATCACTGCAGCAATATTGGAAATAGGGTAACACTGGTCAAACGGCGGCAGTTTCTGGCAACCTTCCTCTCTGTCATCACTGCAGCAATATTGGACACAAGGTGACACTAGTCAAATGACGGCAGCTTCTGGCTACCTTCTTCTCTGTCATCACTGCAGCAATATTGGACACAGGGTGACACTTGTCAAACGGAGGCGGCTTCTGGCTACCTTCCTCTCTGTCATCACTGCAGCAATATTGGACACACGATGACACTAGTCAAACGGCGGCAACTTCTATCTACCTTCCTCTCTGTCATCACTGCAGCAATATTGGACACACGGTGACACAAGTCAAACGGCGGCAGCTTCTGTCTACCTTCCTCTCTGTAATCACTGCAGCCAAATTGGACACAGGGTGACACTAGTCAAACGGCGTCAGCTTCTGGCAACCTTCCTCTTTGTCATCATTGAAGCAATATTGGACACAGGGTAACACTAGTCAAGCAGCGGCAGCTTCTGGCTACCTTCCTCTCTGTCATCATTGAAGCAATATTGGACGCAGGGTAACACTAGTCAAATGGCGACAGCATCTGACTACCTTCTTCTCTGTAATCACTGCAGCAATATTGGACACAGCGTGACACTAGTCAAATGGCGGCAGGTTCTGGCTACTTTCCTCTCTGTCATCACTGCAGCAATATTGGACACAGGATGACACTTGTCAAACGGCGGCAGCTTCTGGCTACCTTCCTTTCTGTCATCACTGAAACATTATTGGAGACAGGGTGACACTAGTCAAACGGCGGCAGCTTCTGGCTACCTTCTTCTCTGTCATCACTGCAGCAATATTGGACACTGGGTGACATAAGTCAAACGGCGGCAGCTTCTGGCTACCTCCCTATCTGTCATCACTCCAGCAATATTGGACACTGGGTGACACTAGTCAAAAAGTAGATCGACGTGTTTCGTGTCTGAAACGTGAATTTCCCATGACAGTGATGATGTTGCACATCATTGTGGCATGGCACGCATCATTGTATGGACGTGCATATAATGACATGCTAATAAATGACATGTTTATAAATGAAACAAATCTTCAATATTTGTTTACAGACTACTTAAATACTAGTTCATATCATCTACTTCAAAAACATCAAACCAGATTTTTTTTAGTTTTAGAACTCATTCCCATTTGTTGTGGACGATAGTAACGGAATTTCTTTACATGTTGTTTATACCTTAAGTTTCATTGCGTCTTGGATGCATTGTTAGGAAGGCGTCTGCTGCTTACATCGTTTATGTGACTTCTAACCAATTGATTTACACTGAAATTCTCGCTGCTATCACTACATGCAGCAGCACTATGTTAGGCATTATTTTCAAGAATGGGTCACGAAGGCCTCGGGATGATGCCACCAATTTATTTCCTATGGCCCCCAAAGATAGGGAGACCCCTGGTCCCACCATACTACTGCCGCCTCCAGCCCTGCTGGAGTTACGGCCTATCCTCTCTACTTCAACCCGATCAATAACTCCCCGAGTTAATAGGCTTACAAGCTAATTAAACACTCAAGCGTTGCCACGTTGCACAGCAAATCCCAGCCTCTGCTTAATCCAGAACGTTTAGCAAGGGTCCCCGGTGGCGGAAGATAACCGTCGGCTGATGTCGCGGATCAGGAGGCTTGCTAGACTTGCCGATAACGCCGGTCGTCTCGATAGCCAAGGGCTCTGAAAAGGCAACGGTCAGGGAGAGATTGATACTTTTTTTTTGTTATCTAAAGCATTGGCAGCCCTGCCAGCTTCCGTAGAAGTGCCAGGCAAGTGACTCGTTGCAAAGGTGTCTACGCAGGTACAATCACAACAAAGGTTTTTTTCCTCTAGAGAAAGGGAAGACTGTAACGTCGTTAGGTCGCTTGCCGTCACCTCGATCGATACCGGGCTCACGGATCATACCAAAGCCAACGTTACGCAGAGCCGTTCAATTATGTCATTTAGAGCCAAATGTCTGGGAAGACGACTCCCGCTATAAAGGCAGGAAAGAGCGTGAGTGCCTGATTCATCCATACGCTGACCGCACGAGCGGCAGAGCTGTGGATAATGCACCGGTGCTCCAACTCTGAACGCAAGAGCAATGCGAAGCGAGTCAGGGGCCAGCAAAGTACCAAACGGAGCGACAGGAATTACTTCTATCCAAGAACCCCTATCGGGTCATGTGCCTCGAGTAATAGACCTTCCAAGGTTGTCCTTACACCTTCGCTGTCCCAAGATTTCTGGTTGGCGCAACAGTCACCCTCTGGTGCGATCGCTTCCTCACCATGCCCAGCCTTCCAGGCCAAAACGTTTACGTTGGACAGAATAGCTTCAACTAACGGACCAAACGAGTGCAGCGATAAAATGAAGCTGGGCTGGGCGATATCATGTGCCTTGCGAATGCCCAACCCGCCAGAGCTGACTGGGTGAGTGGCTTACTTCCATGAGAAATTTGAAAACGAAATGTTAGTAATTGTTGAGAAAGCTTCTCGAACTGATTCGTCGAATCTGGCTAGGTTATTTTCATGCAGGCTTGTGGGAGCAGCGCGAAAAATACCGGAGTTTGGGAATGCCGAAACAGTTTTTCAGTAGGGTGAGAGCTTGGTGTGGCTCAATTACGTTCAGTCGAGAAGTCATCAATATAAGGTCGTCGATTTTGTCTTCAAGTGCTTCTGGAATGTCATGGACTGAGATTGGTGCGTCAAAAACGGTGCTACGTTCGGCAGACGGAATTTTGATGGCAAGGAGAACCTCGCGGAAAAAAGTCTCTTATCTCCCTGGAAGCCAAGTCAGAGTTGCTAATGTGAATCAACTCGAACTTCTGCCCGTCGATATCCAATCCTATTTGGTTTGACTTTTCTCGCAATGGTTTAACTTTTCTCGGATATAGTTTTAACGCGCAAGTCCGTCAAAACTATATCCAACTTCCCCCCCACCCCTCCCCGAGCGTGGTGTCATCTAAGTACCAAATGTTCAACTCTGAAAAGACACAACGCGCAATTTGATCAACACCAAGGGAAAAGAGGCCGGGCCGCATGTGGTTCCCCTGTTGCATACCAGTTGCAGAGAGGATGGTTTCGTCGCCAATAAAACATCAAAAAATGTTCGGAATATTCTTGCCATAGGAGTCGATACATGCTAAGAGTGCGCACGCGAGCAGCTTGCATGAAAACGTCGCGCCGAATACAGTTAAACGCGTTTTTCAAATCTAGTTTAAGAACAACGCGATCTGGTGTTGCGTTGACGATCAAGCGGCGCGTGGCATGCGCAACCGCCTTGCAGCCTCTTTCAGTGACAAACTCTAGTTGAACCGGACGTAATGCCCAAACAATTAGCAAACGGAGCACACACAGCCTTCCTTTGTTGCTAACCGCCCAAGGGTGTTTCCAACAGCAATGGGGCGGATACCGCCGTGTTTCTTCGAAAGGGCGCGACGCAAGGTCCCGTAAAACACCCTTCTGATAAAGGGTGTCAGGTTGATAAGTTTTGTGAGAGTTGAGGCAAGACGGACTCCGGCACCACTGGCATTTTTCCCAAGATTTGCTCAAAGTGACCGGGTCTGAGGCCATCCGGACCAGCACATGAACCCTGTGGTAAAGACTTCATCGCCTTCCTGACATCGTCCACTCAGAGATAACCGGAGATGCCAGATCATCGTCAGGAGGTGCTGGGTGTAAGATGTCCGCTGGGCTAGGCGGATGTTTATTGCGCGAAGCTTGTACAGTTGCTGGGGAGAACGGGGCTAATGCCTGGCTAGAAGAAGCAACCCGAACGGCCCTACGTAGGTCGAAAGAAGCGATGGATTGATCAGCTCCCCGGACGGCATCACCGACAAGTCCCCTCTGTCCATATATTCCCTCACTTGAAGACGTCCACTCAAAGTTAGCAAAAGCAGTTTTGTGTCGGAGAAGTTGGTATTGGGTCGCTGCAAACCTCAAAAGCTGAATGCCCTGAGTCTGGCCCAAGCGAGGGGAGTTTGTTCACAAATGCAGTCACTCAGAGTGAATCAAGTGCTTCTACCACTAGAATGGTCACGCTTTTCGGGACTTTATTTAAAACTTTGATGTAGCGCTCACATTTGCCAATGTATGTGTCAAAATCAATGGAAAATTGCTCCCTAATGGTACTAGAGGTTGTGTCGTCGAGGCGCCGCTACAGCGGGAGCAATACCAGAACACTGCATTTCTGGCTTTGAAAGCGTTAATTTTTACGCATGACGTATGATATTATTTGCGGCAATAGGAGCAAGATTTTTTTGTACTAACGCTTCTGCAAACATAACAAAAGGTTTGGTAATTATCTGGATCAACTTCACTGGCAGGCACCGTGAAAAAACCTGACATCTAAAGTGGAGGCTGTTGGTATGACAGCATTAGAGATGCCAATAAGGGAAGAGCAGACTGAGCCACCCGTGATGGTCCGCAAGATGCCACTGCCTCTACCGTGGTCACCGAACCAGTGGGCGGAGCCCGCGAGCATATTTGGTTCGAGATAGGGGAGTTAAGCATACTACAAACACTGGAAACTCACGTTTTGGTCCATAATAATTTAATGATTGATCATCTGCAAATGTTTCCTCGCATATCGCAAAGCAAGGGTGTGCTTCATCCTATGATTAGCTTACACTTGCATGGCATTTAGGGTATATAGGTTGCACAAAAACATGTCACAATGTATGCCGCGATCCTGCCCCGTTGAGCGGCGTTGTTTTCCTATTTGCCATGATATTAAGGACTGAGGGAAGTCGCGCCGAGTGCACGCGCACTTTGATAGCTCAGCTCAAGTGATGAGTCTTGGAGCAGCAAATCTTGAATGCACTGCCACGCACGTTTGCCAAGCGTTGATCTAATGCTCTTGGTTGAATGGCGTTACTAACTTTTCTGAAACCACTGCCGACGAATCGTAGCACCTTTTCACGGCGGTACTTATTGTCCAATAATTAGGATAATAACGACATTCTTGATAAACACTCGATTTGCTCCTGGTGTCCACTACGCTGACCGTGCTGCTCTAATAACTGCCACTGATGTGATTTAGAGCTACAATGCGTGGAGTGTCTCCGTTCATAACACAGAATTGAAACGATCTCAACGAATAACGGTCTCAAAATCGTTGGAAAGCGCTTCGCATTCGACATAACGCGTAACTTCTCCACGTATTGAGTTGCCAAGGAATGGAAAAACTTGCAAAAGATGTTGTAAACCGCGAGGCAATCTAATCGTTCAAGTCTGCTCGACAAATTCTACCAGAATCGCCGCTAAGTAGCCATTGCATGTAGCACGTTTCAGAAACACTGGCCAACGTTTGTATCAGCATGATTATTTCAAATAGTTTCTGGTATTGACACCGTAAGGTTTATATAGTGCCCGGCATTGGTACCTTCTCGCTGCAAATTGCGTCCAGAATTGACGCTGTCACCATTCGTTTAACGAGGAATCAAACTGGGAATATCTTGAATCTACATCATAGGTCTGTGGCTTTCACTGCAGAGGCTGCTATGGGCTGTTGCGATCATCTACGTCAAATGTTATTTACCACAGCTTGTTCCTTTTTTGTTCCTTTACTACTGATACCGGACAAATACATGATACTCTCCACGCTGTTCTACCCAAGGCTTTTCTCCCTACTGCTAGATGGCAACCTATAGTTTAAATGAAAGGCCTTCTTTTGTCTTTCAACACTGTAAATCAGTCTCATCGATTGGTCAGTGTTGTTTATGAGAGTTCTCATGAGGGGTGCTCACTGCACGTGAAACAGCGTGCAACTCGCATTCCTGACCCAAGTAACGTTCCAAAGCATCAGCTTGTTTCCTTTATTGCAGTTTTATTATATTACACAGTGCACTTTTTTACTGCAGATGATACCGTACTGTGTTCTGACAGTTTGCGAGGGCCATTGGACAGGTTTGGTCGGGTTATTTTTGGTTATCTCTTTTTTCCTTCAAATCTCTCACTGATGGGCGTCCCACGCACCTTCTAACGATATTAATGTGATCAGCGACATGGTGAGAGGGATAAGTGCAACAATGTTTGCGCTATTTCCTTAGTGTTGATCGTATTTGGAGCCTTGCCAATAGTTGCTAGATGCAACAACAACAAGCTATAGTACGACGCATTTACTGTGACTAGAGCCTGTATTCTGAGTTCGTCAGTCGGGTTAGGCCGCGTTTGCCAGGCAGTCGCACTGGCTACCACATTTAATTGGAGCCAATCTTACCCAGCACTTATCCTTAGCCATGATTCAACTGTGTATTACATTTAGCGGCTATGCTCAGATATAATCGGTATCGAATCCCGATGGAAATAAATTCAAAATTAGCTACGAACCCTAGAGCCAACTCTTAGAGGGCGCTTCAAATCGAATGACTCCAAACCCTCCTGCCGGCGATTCCTGGTGGGGAAGCATTAATGTTACGACTAAGACGTATCGACAACGGAGAAGTGTGCGGAAACGCTCAGGCCTCATACCATCTGTGGATTTCTTATTAATGTAACAGGGATAGGTTCACTGGGTTGACGTATTTCGTTCAGAGGTAAAGTGTGGAACGCAGTCACAATAGCTACGGTGACTGCGTTTGCACTCGGGTCAGCGACAGTTTGCACTCGGGTCAGCGAGCGTTTTTCCGCTTTGTTTCAATTGTCGACGATGTGTGGCAGTTTAGCCTAAAAGTCTCTGGAATAACAAATAGTTATGTGTATTCCATTTGGCCGATTACTCCTAGGTGGGAAAACCGTCGAGCCCCGTCCAGGCACCCGCGGCCTCTGGTGTCAAAGGCCCGCGCTTCCCTCCCTGCCCAGTTCAACGTTGTCTCAACTTCAATAATGAGTTGACCTATTTCAGGAATAATTTTATCATGACTATAGTACCAACAATTAAGACACCCACACATGGCAGGGAAAGGAGGGGGGGGGGTGCGACAAGACATGAGCCCGGCTTGGGGTGGATGGATGCTTATTCATTTTATAGATCATTAACACTTTATTTTAGTATTTTATTATTTCTTCTTGCTTGGGCTCTATTATTTTTTTCTGCCCTTTTTTCATGGTGATGAATTTTAAATTTGTTATCATTATTATTATATGTAACGAGGTTGGTTGAGAGAAGGTGACCCGGGGAGAGGAGGTACTCGTGGAATCCGCGGGACTCGAGGACCCGGGGTTTCGGGAGCCCGGGGGACTTGGGAGACCGGGTGGATTTGGGGTGGTCCACTTGGATCTTTCTGGGGCCCTTTGAGACTCCCTTGAGACCCTTTGGGAGCCT
>SDVV010012675.1:0-15370 GCA_016164225.1 Gammarus roeselii | reverse complement strand
GAATTGGCTTGTACCTGATGTTGAGGCTGCCTTATATGTCAATACGTTATCCAAAAAGTAGACCGAGTGAACAGCAAGAAACAAACAGTGTTTGAAGTTATGCTTGAAGCGATTATGAGTATTTTGAAGTGATAATGGGATGCCGATACACGGATAGTGTTTAAGTATGCGTGTGCCAATTTGTGCCCCAGCAATTCACCCCTTGCAAAAATTTCCCATGAAACTCATTCCCGTTCTCACGCATCCTCCGATCGCAGATATACTAAAATTCACACAACATTAACGCAACAAAAACGGATGCCGTCTCAATACTGTTCAATTAAATACCATTTACGATTGATACCAGTTCAAGTTGCCCGTTAAATCATGTGAAGTAGGTTCATAGTTAATTTCAAGAAAGGAAATTCATGATTATGATATTTTTCATTATATGATCAGCTCCTGATTAAACCCAGTTTTAATAATACATAACGTCAGATAAGATTAAACATATTTAAAAAAATCTATTGATCAAAACAGTGAACGCTTGAAAGAAAGTCTGTTGGCTCATTACCGAAAAAAAATCGATTCACAATCATCTTAAGATATCGTTCCTGGCCTTTTCCCTTCGAGAGTTCGTTAAGTAGATACCTTATAGGTCTTGTGAATTGCCAGTGGTCATGCAAGTTCCATATTCTGGTCAGTATGGATACTTTGTTATATTTCATTTAAATAAAAATGTGTCAAATTGAAGGAAGGTTTGGCTCCTAAACCAACAGAGAGTGACAGTAAAGAATGTATGGTTGCAACTGTCAGTCTATATGATAGACATTGACTGACAGACTGTGGGACCTACAACAAATAGATTTTTGTGTTCTAAATATTTTTATCCTCAAGTTACAAGGAAGAACAATAATAATATGGTATATTACACAGACAATTCTAGAAGCTGGTGGGGTCAAATGTTTTCATGATCGTTACCGTATACTGATGGTCTTTTCAGAGATGTCATTTTGCGACCAGTTACAAATTGTTTCTTGCAGTGGGATGTTCGTCAAGTGAGATGTGGCGCCGGTTGTCGACATCGGCGAGATGGATACCTCTGAAGGATACAATTCACATCGGATCGCATCACAGCATTTCCATTGTGACCATCAACCGACAGTACCACTAACAAAAAAAACTTATGTTTCAAAATGATAATATTTTCAAACTATCACAAGTGGTCTTCACAAATGAAGTGGTAAACTAATATAAATCAATTGGAAATTGTCGTTGAACAAAGTTATATAGGATGATTATTGAAGTTACCCTCAAACTTACAATTTTCTTTGAATCGAATGAAAGAAATTATACACTATTCAACGGAAACTGAAATATTTTACTTACGCCAACTCCTCCGACTCCCTATCAACGGCAGCAAAGAATAAGCACTGACATCAGTGCTCTGCAGGGTGGGAAACGACAACTTGAAAATATAAGTATGATAATATTTATCATAAATTTCAGTGTCATATACACGTGATTAAGAAGCATAATAGATATTCTGTTCCATAGTTGTGTGGGTGTGTGACCGCTATTATTATCCACCACTAATGTACAGATAAGATACGGCGTCTAAAAACTCACCGCTCTTCTCTTTAAAATAACGTTTCCAGATAATTTCATAATTTTTTCTCAAAAAAACTGGTTCGATGTGATCGTGCTAGGGAGAGACGTACAATACCCCATCCGCGGTGATATACATAGACATTTTTTTGCCTAAGCGATTCAGCTACATCGCCCCTTTGATACATGAAAAATGCTTTACCGATGCCGAATTATTACAGGCACAATCAGGGATACGTGTATTGCCTACACTTTGCTCGATATATTTGGTTGATAAAGTTGAAACACTAGGAACATTTCCCTATTTAGTTTAAAAGGGATTGTTATGTGTCTTTACAATACAATGGACAATTGAGCTGGTTTATTTATCGGTGTCTTAATATCGTGAGACGTATTTACTTATTGGAAACTTTAATAAGCAGTGGGCCTGTAGTAGAACCTGTGTGAATTCATGTCTTTGTAGTCATCAGCTTACCTTGACGCTTAAGGTTGAATGGGGAGGATAGCTCGTTTTTTTTCGAGAGGGACAATTTTTTTCCCTAACCCAGAAATTTCAATTGTCTGTGACGCATCTTTAGAAAGGAGGATTTATATTCAAATTTCAATTTGTTGCAATGGAATTTAAAATTACAGGAGTTAATTATAAATAATTATGTTCATCTCTGTTTGAATGATCCAGTTTTTGCAGGATGCTGTTATGAAATAATCTGCATTTCAGTTGAAGCCTGGTTTAAATGGTTTTGTTCACAAACAAACCGAAAAATTCTTCTTCTGATAGTCACACGATGGTTGGCACGCTGAGTTTTGCATTACACGTTAGTTAAATGCTTTTTATTGCTGTTACAAATAGGGTATCCTGAAAAAATCAAATAAATTGATACCAGTTGGTATCTTCATGTTGTTGAAAATACTTTTTCTCCTGATTAACGCAGCCGTGATCAAATAGACACGAAAAGATGCCATCTATCTCACAGACTCTGATGAACATTTCTATCGGATCGGATTAAAATTGTCAATCAAACAGGTGATCCAAATTGAACTCTTCTGAACGGAGTCTGATTAAGAACCCATTTTTCCCGTTAACTGTTCCTGCAGAACACATTAAGACTTATCTTTCCATATTTCGCCTGCCCAAATGTTCTGAGTAGATTATAATGGGATGCTTTGTCCTTTTACATTATACTAAATGCCTAAAACATTTGTACCATTGGTGAAATTATTCAAGTTATTCAGAACAAAAACAACGCGAAGAAAACAGCTAATTGTTTGAAAAAAAAGTGTACGTAACACATGTCAACACATGTCGATTTGATTTGAGCCTCACTTCCACCAGATTTGATTTGAGCCTCACTTCCACCACTTCCACCAGGCTCCCCCGTAGGGCGCGAACACATGTCGAGTGAAAATGTCCCACGAAGGGATGATCAATTAATTAATGCAACAATAAGGAATCAGATATAAGTAAAATATTCAGAAATTAGATTTACCCAAGCTAAGCATGATTAAAAAAAAATCAATGGGACAAGCCTTTTAGTTTTTAAGCGGTGTCTGATCGAACTTTTCGCGGCCAATCGCACGAGTTTTATCGAGATTTGTATTGGATTAAAGCCAATTAAGCATAAAGTGTCCGCAGAGATAACAGAGTGCGTGAGGCCAAAAATAACCCATGACATGCAGGCACCGCTCACGGCGCGAAGATAACCTAATGGTTGGACCAGACTAGACAATCTACAGATGCTGAATGTTTTACTTTGTTGCTGTCACAACTCTCTGGTGGCCATGATATCGAAGGCAGACTGTAGTGAACACTAAGATCTCTGTTGCAAACGATTGGATGAGGACCATCATTCCATACCCTAATCACAACACGAGTGCGGAACAACATCGAACGACTATACCAACACTACTCTTTCAGTATACTGTAGCTGCTCAACAGACAACAGTGACTACAGCATCTCTAACACCAACCTGAATTGTCGAAGTACAACTTGTTGCGACACGTTAACAAGTTGTACTTGTTGCGACACGTTCAGTTACAGGGATGAACATTATTGGTGCAAACTTCGACGCCACAGTACGAATGTTTCCAATGTCACACACGCAACATATTTAGAAATTATTGTAATTAAAACATATACTATAACATATTTGTAAATTTTGTCAGCGAATTCCTCTTCATCATATTATATACTTTCCACGGGTCTTGATTTTCCCAATAAGAGTATCGGTTTTCGATTTTGTATCGAAGCGTCTATAAAAAAAATTGTCTGCTCGGCCTATTGAGCGTATCGAGCCGATGTCAGAGTATTGATCGATACGTTTAGTCAATAATCTGTCTAAACACTTTCCCTCCCTGCCTTCACATCAGAGTCCCTGCCCTCACAGCAGAGTCCAGCCGATTAAGATACGACCTGTAAAAAGTCCTTCTAAAGGTCTATACCTTTTTGGTCCTATGAAGTCTCCTGATTTTCCTACTCAGTTTGTTAACCATCCTGTTGATTTCCTGCTGTCTTCATGAGATGAACACCTGTTTATATTGAACAGCGCGTGCAGAAATTGGTGAAGAAAATCTCGGTTCCTTCACCTACCCTACTCCTTTGATTATCTCAAGTCATCAGGCCCATTCTGAATGTTTCACTGGACTGTTTTTATTTTATCCTGCTCATGTGTAACATTGAATGTAACATTGCATGTTAACTAATTAGTCCAAAATGTACGATCAATGGGACGGATATTTTGTGAGTAAATGTAATGTTTAACCACCACATGTTAAGCCTTCTCTAATCTCATGTTTTGTAAAGGTCAGTGCAAATTGAATAAAGACAAGCATAATCACGATAGGTTGACCTTACTTCTTTTTGCGGAGATCAACCTCCGTAGAATTCGTTTGGAGTTCACTGCCGTAAGGGGGCAAATCAGCAATACGTTGTTAATTCCAGACGTAATGCTGAAAATAAAATCAAAGTTAAATGATAATAGCACATTTCAATATGATAGAACAATTTCCATCCATACCCTGTATGTATTCTATGGTATATACTGGTCAGCATGTATAATATTGACGGGGACGCTTCAAGAATGGGTACCGTTCAACAAAAGAGGAATCGTTCGGAAGGAGTATAGTGATATATCAAGTTCATATAAGATGAACTCTGATGCAATTTTCTACTGAGTCAACATAGTGAATCATCCCAGCCACCTAAATCATACTTTGGCAAATTATACATGCATACTTTGGCAAATATACACGTCATCAAAGAACAACATTTACTTACAACGGTTAATTAAAAAACAAAACCTTCACTAATTATATGAATGAAATAAGCATTGCTGTTTGAAGATATGTGAACTCAAAACAATAGCAGTTGCATCGAAAAACATGACAATCTTTTCACGGACTAATAATAGGGGTCATTGTGTTTAAGCTAAGTAGTAAGCTTGCAATTATTTACAATAAAACTGTTCATTGTCAGAGTTGGTACAGAGTTCGACCCCTTCAACTTACGATTATTTATGTAGACGCAATTTTACTCACGATGTGCATTGGGAATGGCTTCGTGTTTGTATTAATGCTTATTAATACTGATGTTGGTACCTGTGTGTCTGTATTGATGCTTAATAATACTGATGTTGGTACCTGTGTGCCTGTATTGATGCACATTATTACTGATGTTGGTACCCGAGTGCCTGTATTGATACTTATTATTTCTGATGTTGGTACCTGTGTGTCTGTATAGATGTTTATTATTACTTATGTTGGTACCTGTGTGTTTGTATTGATGCTTATTTTTACTGATGTTGGTACCTGTATTGGAAGATAAATGAAGACGTATACACGACACTTTTCCGCTCTCCTTGAATACACGAGTTCGAGCAGCCTGCACATACTGACATGCTGGGGTAAACGAGAAGATTTTATGAAATAGCTCAATTATTAGCATTGCTATTATAAAGTTACTTTCAATTCCATGAAAACAATAATAGTACGCATAAGGTCAGCAGGGTGAAGTTGAATTATACATCCACGTATGATACTTCGTTTTCAATGCAATATGCCTCTGTACAGATGAGCTTTCCAGAAGCCGGACTCGAAAAATTAAGGTGGATGGTCAAACTTCATAACTTGGACGAAGAGAGTGGGTTTGTAAACATGAAGAATGCCAATACCATCCACGTAAACCTGGACAGTCATTTCTGAACGAGTTATTTCCGACTTATAGATAATTGCGTTCACAGTCACGAGTTTAATGGTCTTCCGAGAATTCTTGGAGTGGCCTCCAAGCCAACACGAATATATAGAGCCCTTTGATCTTAGGAAATAAAGCGTTTTGTTTACTGAACAAATTTCGACAGATCCTCCTCAATATCCCGACCAGCCCCGCTTCTCCACCTGTCCTTTCCTCTTTGCCATGTCCTGCATAGGCCCGGAGTTTGGGGGAGAAAGGCACGAAGGATACTAATTGCAGACCAGCCAATCACGCTCTCCAGGTAAGTGGGTGGTTCCCAAACACAGGGACACCAGGATGATTGCCGCCTTCGATAGAAATCAATAACCAGGCATCGATGAAAAATGTATAAGGAGTACCTTTAAATAATTCTTTGGGAAGGGTTTGGCGGTAGGGTCGCGGTGAAAGGTTTGATATTGATGCATCAGCTCATAGGAAACGGTAATAAATGTAATTGATGCACATCATGCCAGACAATCATATAAAATATGAATGTTTCCTAAGTTTATTTAACATTTGAATCATCATTGACAAGCATGCGCATAATTATATTTTGAATTTATGTTTTATACATACACGGACACAGCGACACACCCAGGTTTTACCCTTTTTTTATCAATCAAGGTCAGTGATATGAGTGAGTAATGTTTTCTGTGTGGGTAGCGGTTGTTGGAGTCATCGTCCATACTATTTGAAGGGAACTCAATGCCGAAGGAATAAGTGGGCAGCAGGTTGGGCGATTCTCATACACTTCAAGCACGACACGAATACGATTATCTCAATGACCGTCAATCTTAGGCCGGTATGAGCCGTGGCTCCCCTGCTGGAGAGAGACCAAACACTAATAGTCGAAGATCTAGGCAATGTTTGGTTCAAATTGCCTGTGACTAATCGTTGACCGATGGCACAGTGGGTGGCAATGCACGTGAGGTTTATTGGTCCGTGAGCGATGGCACAGTGGGTGGCAATGCACGGGAGGTTTATTGGCCCGTGAACGATGACACGGGGGTGGCAATGCACGTGAGGCTTATTGGTCCGTGAGCGATGACACATTGCGTGGCAATGCACGTGAGGTTTATTTGTCTGTGAACGAAAACACAGTGCGTGGCAATGCACGTCAGGCATATTGGCCCGTGAAGTTTTGCTGTTACTGTGTTGGGAGGCGCAATACTGGCAATTGATTATGTTGATTGTCGATTTATGACGCAAATATAAATTGTTAAACTGTAGCGTTTGGAATTCATGAGTGAGATTGCCGGATTTATTTTTGTGTAATTCTCAACTGTTAATTTCGTGCAACGTTTTGTAGTCTATTCTCAGCCTGACTTTATTATCAGGTGATCATCAAGGCTGACTCTTCACAGTAGTCATTTCTTATAAAGTTAATGTGACACTCAACTTCCAAACGATCAGGTCCAATTTCAATCAGTTGCGAAACGTTGGAGCAATATATTTCTCTGAGCCGTATTGCACCTCACATAAACGTCATGTATTGAGCTTGGTTCCCGCAGGACGTCAATCATCAGAGCCAAAACGAGTTCCAATAAATGATTCTCTTTGATCAAACGACGACCGCCCGGCCGTAACCAAACTGTCCTTAGAACAGCGCTGCCGCGAACGTGTATCAGTTCTGTCTGAAGGTCGGGGCAGTAGTCACGATCCATGATCTGCATGACAGAGCAGGTCATAACCCTTCAGCTCCAGTGAGCAGGTCGTGGGTACTTCGAGTACCGAAACCACTAATTACTAAACCTCTGTCTGCATTAGTCACTGCTGCAGGGGAATGTAACATGAAGGGATTACTGAGAATCTTCGACTGCAGCAATTTAACACAATTATCCTCAATTGATACGGTGAAACGGAAACTTAAAAGGATCTTCGGGAAACCTCGACAAGGACTTTAACTGCATAAGCCTTGATAACTACCAGCAAGAGATTCATTGTAAAGGAACTGAAAAGTTCTTCAAACATTGTTAAATGACTTTGTATCAAATTCAACAATAAAAATAATAATATGGTTATCAAGCTACCAAACTTTGGGGAAATCTTCCCGCATCGACTTGACCCAACGCCGGAATGGACAGAATATAAATTTTCCAAATAACGCTCAGAAATTTTACCAGAAATATTACCAGAAACTTTGTACGTTTGACATGACTCTTTGTTCTTAGAAGATGCAGAAAAAACTGAAAGCTCATCGAACCGTATCGACCTGAAGGAGTAGTAGTAGCGAGTGGTTTATTTCGTTTTCCACCGGAGTCCCAACGCGAAGTTAATGCAGACTCCCGCGTAGGGCAATTGGAGAGTGGCAAAGAAGGTGCAACGTAGATTACGAGTAGATTCAACGCAGACTCCGTGCAGGTCCAATGTAGATTCCGAACAGGTTCAACGTAGATTCACAGTAGGTATACCGTAAATACAGAGTAGGCTTAACGTAGATACAGAGTAGGTTTAACGCAGATACCGAGTAAGTTTAACGTAGTTTGCGAGTAAGTTTCATGTTGATGCAGAGTAGGTTTAACGTAGATACAGAGTAGGTTTAACGTAGATTCAGAGTTGGTTTAACGTAGATTCAGAGTAGGTTTAACGTAGATTCCGAGTAGGTTTAACGTAGATTCCGAGTAGGTTTAACGTAGAGTAGTAGTAGTTTCTTTCGCGCTCCACCGAGACCCCAACGCGAAGTCGTCGCACGAATCCACCCAGAGGCCTTGCGGGCGTCTAACTAATACAAAGTTGATCACCATGAAAAAAGGGCACAAATAAATATGGGTGCCTTTAGTGGAAGAAATACTAAAATAAAGTGTTAACGATCTATAAAATGAATAATCATCCATCCACCCCAAATCGTAGACCTGAAGGAACAGAGTACAGAGCCTGAATATGGTGCCCGAGAGCCCTGGCTGATGGTATGAACGGCATTTCCTGACGAAAGACTGGCGAGGGGAATCCTGTCTACTGTTTCTACCACTCCCGCGCTTTTCAGAGGATTAGGTACAAAAAAATGTTCTGCATAATCGTGGATTCTTTTTCATATTACTTGGTTTATAGCCTGTCGCTTGATCTTCTCGAGAGGGGCCTGTATTGGCTCAATCCACGCCGTGTTGAAGAGCCGTCCTTTGGCGTTCGTGTCCATTCATTCCTTATGAAACCCTCGACTCTGGTCAAATCACGGCAATAATTGGCTCTTCAAGTTTAAATTTTTATTCTTTATATCATACAGGTTTTTGCACGGAGGCAAATATCTCTCATGATGTTTCCTTCTTAATTACAATAGACCTAGTTATGTATTTCCAAGGGTGATTAAAAGATCAATCGAGGTCTTGCCTTGCCATGTAAAATACCCTTTGCTAGAATATCGGGTTCACCCTGCCTGCCGTGCTATTTGAGAGTTCTGGAAGAAGTTTGCACGATAAAGGTGCACTAGATTTAGCGCCATCAAAATTCTGTTTACAATTTATATCGGTGGAGTAAGGTCCATCTAATAACATGAGTCATTTAAAACGTTAAAATAGTCCATTATAGTTTCTGGAGCGCATTAACAATTACCATCTTAAGAAATTCGTACGAAAGACAGTCGTTTCGAAGAAGAATATTTTACCATCCTGCTTGTGTGAACACGTTCTAGTACTATTACTACACGGCGCAGACTCCCGGAGCTAGTCAACTTCCATAGAATCGGTGATTGTTGGTAAACAACAGTTTGGCTCCCTAACAATATATAAATTTGACTCATTCATATGATCGTTAAATTACTTGGATCAGCGGTCGCATTCAGCTGTTGAACTTGAATGCGGCTACGAAGCAAATTGATTGCATTCTTCTTGGTCGAGCAAATGAGGGTTCTTGGGATATTTTCAATATTTTTTCTTCTACAGAGCGCTTTCTAAAAAGTATCAACAGATCCTTTAACACTAACATTGTCCAAGCAAAACGAAGTAATGAAAATTTCAAAGTCTAGTAAACCTTAGAAGTTTATACTGCTGGTAAGAAATTTGCTCCGATTTTTCGTCACGCCTCTAGGCATGGGCCTCGCTCATGCGAGGAACCAAGGTGAACTCCTATACATTTTGTAGAACGACAGGCGGCCCTTCCTAACTGAGTATCTTGAGAAACCCTGGGGATGGAAATTTGATGCAAGTACAGAGTTTAGAGTTTGTATATAAAGAGAATTGAAGTGGAATTGTTGGCAGTTCCACTTACGAACACTTGAGGAAGAAAACTAGTTTCGTTTATCGTAGGTTTGTAACGGATAAATTATCTAGTAATTTTTGGTAGATTGTTAAAAAAATTCTTGTGACATATTTAACTTGATATCCATCTGTTAAATTAAATCTAAAAAGGGTTGTGTAATTTAATTTAACATTTCATTACACCGACCAATCATAATGAGTTGTAACTGGATTCGTAAACATATTTTATCTTTTATTCTGTATCTTATACAACCTCACCTAGCCTAATATATAATACATCTCTTGAAAAGGCGAGTCGTTTTCTAGTAGAAAATGTGCAATTACAGAAAAATATTAATTACAATCTCAATTAAATTAGAGGGATTTCATTCAGTGAAGAGTTGTTCAACATTTCTAAATTGGAATTAATATGTTTTCTCAAACAGTTGTTAAATTTTCGTTGACAGGCTCTGAAGATTTGAAAACGACGAAAAATAGTTTGATAAAATGTATTTTCTTGCTTGCTGAAGACCGCCGAGCAATCATACATATCATTTGACCATCTATCTTCGAACTTCCATATATATTAGCAAGATACCGAAGTGTCAGTAGAATCATTCATGACTGGATTATCTTCAATCTTCATGTTATGTTCAAATTCAATCTATGGAGCAAGAATGGGACGAAGGAGGAATAATTCATCTTTCTATGAATATATTACTTACAATTGAGAATGGAACGAACGATGAATAATTCATCTCCCTATTAATATATTAATTACAATTGAGAATGGAACGAACGATGAATAATTCATCTTCCTATTAATATATTACTTACAATTGAGAATGAAACGAATGATGAATAATTCTTCTTCCTACGAATGTATTACTTACAATGTGCATCTTAAGATTAATGATGTGGTCCGGGATGTACTTCAGGCATGCCGCCTTTTTCGACAAAGATTTGGACACGTGAGTTTGGAAATTTATCATACGAAGAAAGACATAACGTTTGTATTTGATTTGATCCTCAGATCCTCAACGCAAGTAATAATAGGCTCCCCGTAGGGCTCGATGATCATTGATTCCAGTAGGCTCGCACGTCTAAGTGTGCGAGGAAAATACAAAAAAAAAACGCTTTTAACGTTAGATTTTTTTTAAAATTTTAGCATTGTCAGATGCACGCTGGTGCGCGAAAGAAAAACGCTTACTCGAAACGGACCTCCGCTTCCAATCCTTTAGAACTTAAAGAGTAATATGTACGCACCCTAGTGCGTATAGGTAGCATCGTCAAGATTAGTACAAGGTCAGTGGCTACACAGGCAAATTTAGCTCCGACAGCAACGCAACACAATATTTACAGCTACGCGATTTGGTTGTATTAGTACAATTTATTTATTCAGGTAAGATAAAGACTCAATGAAACGATACGAATCCTGTCCTCCAACCCATCAGAACCTCATGAGTAATATGTCCACACGTCACTGCGCACAAATAGTATTGTTGAAATTGGTACAAGGTTCACGGCTACTCGGACAAAGTCAGCTCCGACAGCAACGCAACACAATGTTTACATCTACGCGGTCTATTTTATTTTTTAGTACAATTTATTTATTCAGACAAGATAAAGACTCAGACAAAACGAATCCCCGCCTCTAACCACTCAGAACTTCATGAATAACATGCACGCGCGACAGTGCGCACAAACAGCATCGTCGAAATTGGTACAAGGTCTATGGCTTCACGGATTAGATTGACTCCAACCGCACCGCGTTACAAGATTTTATAGCTGCGCAGTCCAGGTCAACTCCAGAAACTGCACATGGTGCGTGCACGCATGAGCGAGCACAAACTGAAGAAAAAATACCCATTCATAAAATTACAAACAGGAACTCCCTCACGAGTACACCAGCGTTATTATATTGTGGATAGTGGAAAAGAAAGTAAGAGCATGTTCGTCATGGGCTGAAAAACTGCTCAGATTATTGATTTCGCACTGATTGTTTAAGGGGATCGCGTGGGGGGCATTGGTCCTTTGGGTCGCATAAGAGTCCGATGAATCTCGGAGGGTAGCCCAAGTCCCCCGGGTCTTCCCGAGCTCCCCGAGTCCCCAGAGATCCCTCGTCTCAGCTCATTGCGGCCAGTCGCGAATCATTTCGGCCAGTTTCGGCTCGTCGCGCCCAACTCGACTTGCCTCAACATGTTTCGACTGATCTCGACGCACCTCGACCAGCCTCGTCGCGGCTCGCCTTCTCTGCGGTGGTGATCGTGTGGACTGTAATAACAAAATTTTTCACTCAAGCATTTGAGAGTGGGAGAGGAGTCTCGGGTTCCAAAAGAGCCAGTCGAATCCCGGAGGGTAACCCATTTCCCTCGGGTCCCCGAGCTCCCCGGGTCACACCGTCTCGGCTCGTCTCGGCTTGTCTCGAATCACTTCGGCCGGTCTCGGCTCGTCGCGACCAACTCGACTCGCCTCGACATGTTTCGACTGATCTCGACGCACCTCGACCAGCCACGACGCGACCCTCGCCCTCTGCGCCAGCAATCGGCGGACTGTAAGGGTTAATTGTTCTAGTCAAGCATCTCCCATATATACATTTTTCTGTGTATGGGTTTTACAGCGCTTGGAGAGGGGAGCAGAGGTTCCAGGATTCAGAGGGGCCTCTAAAAGGTCCCATAGTTTCTCAAAAGGGTCCTAAAGGGTCTCAAAGGTGTCCCAAAGGGCCCCAGAAAGGTCCAAGTGGGTCCCCCAAAATCCACCTGGTCTCCTAAGTCCCCCGGGTTCTCGAAACCCCGGTTTCCGAGTCCCGCGGGTCCCACAAGTACCTCCTCTCCCTGGGTCACCGTGTCTCAACCAACCTCAATACATCTAATAATAATAACCAATGCAAAATTTATCACCATGAAAAAAAGGCAGAGAAAAATAATAGAGCCCAAGCAATAAGAAATAATAAAATGCTAAAATAAAGTGTTAATGATCTATAAAAGGAATAATCATCCACCCACCCCAAATCACGTTTGGAGTTACTGTATATCAAACATAAATAATCTGTTACTTTCAGCATCATTTCAAATGAAATAGACATATTTCAAAACAAAAATTAGCGAACGCTCGGCCACGGAACATTTATATCAGCATTTATCTGTCGTACCCATACACATGCATAAACATTCTGTGTGGTCTTGCAACCACAATACCTCACTATTGCAATTCGTTTCCTGGCACGTTTCTCCTACCCAATCACACAGCGCTAGCCACCATGATTTGTGAAGAGCTTGTCAATGCGTGTTATTACTGCGCGATAGATCATTCAAAATGTCTTCCCAGTTTAGATCCCTCAAATTTTGATGGTCTTATTCTAATAAGCGAAACAAACTTCAATTATAAGCTCTTTGAATTTGATTTGATCCTCAGTTTCACCACAGCCTCAACGCGAGTCATAATGGGCTCCTCGTAGGGCTTTATGCTAATGGCTTCCAGTAGGCTCGCACGCCTCAGTGTGCGAGAAAAAAAACACGCTTATGAAGTAAGAAAAAAGTGAAAAATTAAGAAAAACGATTAGACGAAACGGACGCACAGTGCTAGTCAAGACTTTCACTTTATAAGATCAACATCAACATTATTTCACCATTTAGCCATCAAAACGCCTAGCTGTGATCGGGCATTTATTAGGGCCCGGGAGAGCACAAATTTCTCCCATCGTAGGTTGGACTAGACAAACTAACACACCGCATAGTCCACCTAGCGCCCCTGCGGGCGTCTAACGATACATAATTATATAACTAATCCAAAATTGATCACTATGAAATTAGGGCATTGATAAATAATAGAGCCCAAGAAATAAGAAATACTAAAATACTATAGTAAAGTGTTAATGATCTATGAAATGAATAATTCTCCATCTACCCCAAGGCTCTTTGAAAGGATATTAGGCGGAAATGTAACTAACGGAGAGTTCAGAGAGAAATCCTCGTGCAACACTGCATCGTGGGCCAACGTTATTGCTAACTCCAGGTAATATGGTCTGAGCTGAGTTTCGGGGTGAGCGATCCACACACGGTGAGCAACGGAACTTCTTAATGAATCTTTGCAGGGTCAACGTTCATTTCTAACGTGAAACATGTAGGCAAAAATGATAGGTTAAACACATTTAAAGCACACTTCCACGTGGCGTGTACCATGATCTCTTATTTAAAGATTCTATCTTCAAACCCAAATGAGCTTGTCCACTCATCAAGACAGGATCTGTGAGAATATCTCCAAGGATTGTGCTAATTACCGAATACACAAAAAGTTATCCACGTAACCTGTCCATTTGGTCCAACATGAACAGCAGGGCGCGGGCCCCCTAGGGGGAGGGGGGTTGCATTCTCTCAGATCTCTGTTCGCTTGCATTTGGACTCAATTATGTAGAGTGGAAGTGCTGAGGAACACCACGGCTTACACAGGCAGGTTTCCAGGCTTGTCTGCTATTCCATGAGGTCCTATGCTGTTTGAGAGTTCATGAACATGTTTCTACGTTCAAATTTACACTGCTGGTAATCATTTTGCTCTGATTTTTCGTCACGCCGCAAGGCATGGGACCCCGCGCATGAGAACACCAAAATTAACTTCCATACATTTTGGAGAGCAACAGGCGGCCCTTCCTTCTTCAACGGCGGCTGGATTAATATCTTGTGCTCTTCATGATGGCGGGCCTATGTTGGGCATAATTTATTGTCCAAGTGACTAAGGATATCTAAAACTTGTACGCAATTTACTTCAGAAATAAACAATTTGGACGAAATGATCTATTGCACTGTGTTAGTGTGCTGTGCTAGTGGCACTATGTGATTAAATTGATCTACTATGTAATTGGATTAAACAATTAAACTGAGTTTTAGGATGAGAGCGAGGCCGTGCATGGTCGATGTGGTAATTTGAATGCAGGTATTAGCATCTATAAACACTTTCATGTCTGTTTTTACCCATGTTGTTTGAAAATGAGTGCAGGTATCCAGTTTATGTTACAGTACACATGGAGCACAGAATGGATCAGGACACGGAAGAGAATATTGTTGTTCAAATTACAATAACATTAATATTGTAATGCATTCGATACAAACCTTCTCGATTTTTCAATTAAAGTCTCCAACACAACCTGGATTACAAACAAGGCTTAGGTACACTGCGTTATGATCTCTAACGACCAGCTTGATGCATGGCGTCCTCTAACGACAAGCTCGATGCATGGCGTCCTCTAACGACAAGCTCGATGCATGGCGTCCTCTAACGACAAGCTCGATGCATAGCGTCCTCTAACGACAAGCTCGATGCATGGCGTCCTCTAACGACAAGCTCGATGCATGGCGTCCTCTAACGACAAGCTCGATGCATGGCGTCCTCTAA
>SDVV010012674.1:0-15371 GCA_016164225.1 Gammarus roeselii | reverse complement strand
ATTCCTTGAGATGAGCCCCATCACCATGCAACTTTAGCACAGAACAGTTTCACCTGCATGGCACTAAATATAATTCCTTGAGATGAGCCCCATCCCCAAGCAATTTTAGCACAGAACAGTTCACCTGCATGGCACTAAATAAAATTCCTTGAGATGAGCCCCATCCCCATGCAACTTTAGCACAGAACAGTTCACCTGCATGACACTAAATATAATTCTTTGAGATGAGCCCCATCCCCATGCAACTTTAGCACAGAACAGTTCACCTGCATGGCACTAAATATAATTCCTTGAGATGAGCCCCATCCCCATGCAACTTTAGCACAGAACAGTTTCACCAGCATGGCGCTAAATATAATTCCTTGAAATGAGCCCTATCACCATGCAACTTTAGCACAGAACAGTTCACCAGCATGACACTAAATATAATTCCTTGAAATGAGCCCCATCACCAAGCAACTTTAGCACAGAACAGTTCACCTGCATGACACTAAATATAATTCCTTGAAATGAGCGTCATCACCATGCAACTTTAGCACAGAACAGTTCACCTGCATGGCATTAAATATAATTCATTGAGATGAGCCCTATCACCATGCAACTTTAGCACAGAACAGTTTCACCTGCATGGCACTAAATATAATTCCTTGAAATGAGCCCCATCCCCATGCAACTCTAGCACAGAACAGTTTTCCTGCATGACACTAAATATAATTCCTTGAAATGAGCCCCATCACCATGCAACTTTAGCACAGAACAGTTCATCTGCATGGCACTAAATATAATTCCTTGAGATGAGCCCTATCACCATGCAACTTTAGCACAGAACAGTTTCACCTGCATGGCACTAAATATTGCAAGATTGAAAGAGAACTTACTAACATCCAAACCAACATGTTGGACCATTTTGCACTAAAGTGCTACGACTCTGCGAAACAAAGTTGACATATGAATTTAAAGACTTGAATAAGTTACCAGGCTTTGATTTATTTGCAAATGATAACACGATTATTAGGTAAGGCCAGCCTGTAATTTATAAATAACTGACGGACTGTTGTAGAGCTAAACTCTCCTTCATCACGCCAGGAATAGAGGCGATAGTCAAAATTAATGGTGGAACTTAGATCAAAACACAAGGAATGGTGTACCGCTCAGCTTCTAAAGTATCGACAGAAATGTTCTTCCCAAAGTTGAATTCAATCATCAGTGGCATTGATGTAGCTCATAATAAAGTGCATACTGAGGGAGATTTCAACGTGGATCAGCGTCAAAATCACCGACCGAACTCAGTTGTTGACTTAGTAATAATCAGCTTCCGCATGGTTAGACCAATTAATTACTAAGCAGAAGCATGCGACTGCTGCGTCTTCAATTTGAATTGATAACATTCTTACCCCCGATACTAATTGTATTACTCGTGAAGCTGTGATCATTTCAGATGTTCCCGACCATTACCTAGTTTGCATTCTGAAGCCGAACTCTCACGACTACCGTAACCCGACTGTTATTACCTATCGTTAATATGCGACTACCGTCCCCCGTCTGTAATTACCTGTCGTTAATATAGCGACTACCGTACCCGACTGTTATTACCTATCGTTAATGTAGCGACTACCGTACCCGACTGTTGTTACCTATCGTTAATATAACGACTACCGTAGCCCGTCTGTAATTACCTATCGTTAATATAGCGACTACCGTAGCCCGTCTGTAATAACCTATCGTTAATATGGCGATCATACCGTTCAATGTTCAAAAAGATGCTTAGAAGTAATGACTTTATTGCTCTAATATTCATGGTGAACTGTGATGCTGCTTCACACAGTTCCAATTGCACTAACTGAGCTGCTCGAGGCGCGCTTCCCTCTAATAACGTAACAGCTCGCCACAAACAAGCTAACAAGCCTGGAATAACAGAGTTCTTTGCTCTAAAAAACACTGCACGGGCCGTCGAACTACAATGCAGCCCAATACCATTAAACATGACAATAAACGGTACAAAATGTGCTCACTAAGCTGCCACCTTGATTTGATACCCTAAATCTTATTGAGATCTCTCAAGGAGGAAACAGCAAATCTGAACAATCATGAGAAACCGTGCATAAAATGAACCGAGTAATTCGTATTCAATTATTCTGGATGATGAGGTGAAGCGATGAAATACCTTCACCAATTATGCCATAGTACACCTGGTACACTCTCATTATAGTACACCTGGTACACTCTCATTTAAGCAACAACAACCCTTCTCAACATTATTTAGAGGATGCAATCCTCGAGTAGCTAATCTTCAACTCTGAGGATCACTACAAAGAAAAAGCAGTCATAAAGGGTTTACAAACTTGAACTGGCTTTGATAACAGCTCAACGAGTGTAATTGAAGCAGCGGCTGATATAACATCTGAACGAGTAAAATTGAAGCACCGGCTGATATAACATCTGAACTAGTGTAATTGAAGCAGCGGCTGATATAACATCTGAACTTGTGTAATTGAAGCAGCGGCTGATATAACATCTGAACTTGTGTAATTGAAGCAGCGGCTGATATAACATCTGAACTTGTGTAATTGAAGCAGCGGCTGATATAACATCTGAACTTGTGTAATTGAAGCAGCGGCTGATATAACATCTGAACTTGTGTAATTGAAGCACCGGCTGATATAACATCTGAACTTGTGTAATTGAAGCACCGGTTCATATAACATCTGAACTTGTGTAATTGAAGCAATCCCTGGAATTAGTGTAGCCTTTTTTAGCCAACCCATCAAAATGTCAATTCGGTAGGGATAATTTTTGAGATGCACTCAAAATCGCTAAAATGAGTCCTATGTATATGGATAAAAGCAAGACTGACCAAAAAATATCGCCCAATGTCAGTTCTTGATGCGCAAAGTTTGCGAACAAGCTTTACATGCGATATCATTCACTTCCTTCCTACTTAAGAACATTCGACAAAATCAAAACGGCTGCTTCCAGGCTTACAAGCATACGGAAGATGGTTAGGATGGGCTCAATTGTGTTGCAACTTCCAAGAACTTCAGCACGCCTTCCGACGTGTGAGCCATGAAATGTTGGGAGTGAAATAGCGACATAATGATTATAAGTATTAAATATTTGATTCCCAGCGTCCAGCAATGGGATTCAATTTCTTGGGTCTAAAATATCAAACAATATTTAATCGCGCTATTCGAATTAGCGACGCGAGAAATTAGATTAAATTCGTGACGGCTCAACTCCTGTCTGTAGCCGGTTTGTGCTTCATGTTGCCAACTATGAACTCACGACCCATGCTATTGCCTCTCTCATGAAGGAACTTCTGTCTGTAAGAAGCAAATGGGCATGGGATGGACAATCTTAGAATAGATTCATCTGAGCGGACCTTCAGTAAGCGGCCGGTTCGTACTTTATTTCACAGTATATTATCATCCGTATATATGAAAATAGAAAATACTACAACTGTACATACACATAAACATTTAAATAAATAAAGAAAAGACTAAAACATCCTGGTTATATGCGGACATCGCTACTGGCAGACTAAACATGAACTCCATGCATGAAAAATTACGCTCCATGCATGAAAAACTACGAAATGAGTCACAGCACAATAGTTTCTGGTAGATAAAACTCCGCAAACGAGAGTTCAATTTGAATTCGTTGCAGCTCATGTCTAGGGGCAGCCTGTTTATATTTCATGGAGTAAAATATTATTACAATAGTATCATCAATGTTCAAACATAGAACGTCCTTTTGAGAAAAGAATCACGACTACATATGGCGTTGGGAAAACCACTAACACGCGGGGTTGAACATTATCAAATACATGGGGTGGAAAAATTACAAATACTGGGGTTGGAAATTAACAAGTACATGGCGTGAGAAATCACGTATACACGGGGTTAGGAAGTCCCGAGAACATGGGGATGGGAAATCGAAATGTGCCAACATATTGTGATGAGGGGGTCTACATTATTGTACGATAACACAGGGGTGTATGGACGACATAAAGTATGCAGAAAATATGAATACACCGTAAGAGATGAATGTGGGCACACATCATTAAAATAGTGTGATAATTGCTGCCGTATTGCATACATTACTTAACCTACATATATCCCTACCTATGCCCATACGCATGCACGTACCTACACACGTACGCACATAACTGCTAATACAGTGACATTGTGCCATTAGCATCCGTCCTATAACGAAATCTTCTAATTGCCAAACTGCCGGAACACAATTAAAATGGGTGAATATTCGAATAGAGCAATAGTGGAGGGCTGAACCAGATGAGCATACCCCTGCTCGAGTTCTTGTTCCTATAATAAAGATTGTTACATCAAAAATGGTACTGCACCATTGATCGAGAAAACCAATCGTGTTCCTTGTTCAGAATAAAACGATTGGAACATCAATATAGTCGACACGGTAACACCTTTGGTGATTATCAGAGACTATTGTGATTAGCAGCAATTATAAGATGAGCTCCCTGTGGATACTACGAGAGATAAACAGCTTACAGGACACTTATTGGAGAGGAGAGAGCTACCTGGCGATGGGATGTTACGGGGACTTTTAAAATTAGAGGTGGACGGCAGAGATAAATACCAAGTATCTTGGCCTCAGGTGCATGTAACTCTAGAGTAGAAACAACACGGTGATGGTTCACGATGAATGTGTGGACAAAGTGTGTTTTGAATTGGTCGGCCAATAAATGTTTATTAAGCCTATTCCTGAATGACGTGCTTGATTGAAGATTTTCCCAGTCTGTTGGGAGGTTATAACAGGATTTTGGTCGTGTCATTGAAAAATCTCTACAGGCAGTTTCTGTTTTCCTCTGTTCAACGTTCAAAGTATCATTATTTCTTGTGAATCGACTGTTCTTTTTCCTCGAGAAAATGTGCATTTTGCTGCCGAGTGGATGTTTCCCTTTAAGCTCTTCACGTATTCGTATCGACTGTTGGAGTGCTAGTCGGTTGCCGATGTTGAGCCACTGCAATTTTTCGAGGAGAGAACTTACGTGGTCTCGTTTTTTATGGTTACCATCGCATGTTACTCGAGCATTATGGAGTTATTTCATTGACAGAAGCTGAATACAAATTCATTTTCTTGATAGAAAACACCTTGTCAGGTTGGATTTGACGATCTTGTCGATGCGTCTACAGCAAGGGTCGATCCTCGGACCACTGCTACTCTTATATACAATAATGGCACTGAAAGATGATGCTACAATATACTCGACCGGAAAAATCTCAATGATCCTATTACTAATATCAAAAACCAATTGGTCCAAATTTGAAATTGATTAGTCAAAGCCTGTATCTAGAACACTATGACATGCAAGCAGACGTGACCACACCCTGTCTCTCTCATGTCAATTAAATATTCTCCCACTGCCACATCATTGACGCCGCTGTGGTGTTTCATTACAAAGCTTTGAATGTATTAACATGCACTGATGACGATTATTTCATAAGAAAGAAATAACTCGATGAACAATCTTTGTAACGATACGGATTTAGAAATTCACCGTTTCTCGGCAACACAATCTCAACGTTATTTTAAATAGTTGCTATAACTTGGAACTTGATTGCTGCCGATGTGATAACGAGCAGCAGAATGAGCACCTGCATACGACAGCCAAGACTACACCTGTTCCAACTTGAATGGGTACAAAATCTTGTACAGTAATATGCCTCCGATAAGCAATTTAATGTTAACTATTTGTTATTCATTTGTGTCAGTTCCTCACCAATGTGTTTTATTCTCGTTTTATAGCACACATTCCTGTTATCTCGTTCTTGTGGGAGCCTATTCATTCATCACCCTCTTTTTATTAGCTCTTTGAAATGTTCATACACTGCGCATTTGTAACTTGTGATGCCCGCTTTGCAATCAATGTCTCAAAGTTGGTGACTCGTATACCAAACATTACACGTGTAGAAGTGTTACATACAATCTCATGTTGGACATTTTCCACTAAGTTTCTTTATTAGACGTCACTGGTGACATTATATCATCATGATTACCTAAATGTCAGTTGGCCTAACTTATTTCACTTATTTCATATATATCAATAGTTTAATGTTACCTTTTCTTTTGTCTTGACGTATTGACAATGGAGAAGAGTGTTCTCCAACAATATCCATTGTTTGGGAGAACGTGAAAGTTAATTAACTCGAAACCCTTAGTAATAAGTTAATGACGAAGAAAATTTAAATCGCAAATATGTTCTCCATCTGTTTATTGGAATATTTCAGTACTCTAACATCCAGTCATTACACCTAAATTAATATTGAAATCAACATCCTTCGATACTTATTTACAAGTCTGCAGGAACTGTCTTCAACGATGCCGGACAATTGTTGGGTCTACACGCTTGGAGCTTCTTAGCTGCACAGCGTGTTACTGCGTAGCTGCCACCTGCTGTGTTGATTGATGCTCGCTTCCCGTGCAGTGACCACCATTTGCATGCTACTGCAACATCTGTGTGATGGCAGTGCGTTTCAGTACAGCGCTCCTCGCAGCCAGGGTATCCCCTGATCATGGTTTATCGAGAGCACAGCCAAGGTATTACAGAAGTATGTTTACGACCTATTGACTGTTATTGTTCAGCCTACTTAGATGTGAGTGCGCATCAACATGTCTTTGGCGTAGTGATGAATCAGATGACAAATCTTAGGGCGGATATTCCAACTTTGAGCGACTTTTGTACATAGCACTTGCGCGGATGCGGATTTTCAATATAATATTAATAAACCAAGAGAGGCTGGATACATTAATGGTTCAATAATATAAACTTGTTTATTTATTGAAAATTACATGCCGACAATGCATTGCGCAAGCAATGTAATTATTATTTCGATGCATTTTTGGACATCAATATTTATCATACTAACTTTACTATAGAAAAACTCTGCGTCACCAAAATTTGTAGCAATCGATACCACAATTCCAGGTCACCTGATCAATCGTCATCACGCAGCAATAGGACCCTAGCAATAACTTAATCTCGACAAATTAGCATGACTTCGAAGCAGGGGGACGGTCAATGTCCTATTCGTGGATACACAAGTGATATTTCAATAAACAAAATCAGTAACATAAACAACGATCAATTCGCTACTTTTAAATTGTTTCAGCTACAAAATACGCGTGACAACACAATTGCTTCAGCTGCAGAATACACGTGACCACACAATTGTTCCAACTGCAGAATACACGTGACCACACAATTGTTCCAGCTGCAGAATACACGCGATCACACAATTGTTCCAGCTGCAGAATACACGCGACCACACAATTGTTCCAGCTGCAGAATACACGTGACCACACAATTGTTCCAGCTGCAGAATACACGCGACCACACAATTGCCTCAGCTGCAGAATACACGCGACCACACAATTGTTCCAGCTGCAGAATACACGCGACCACACAATTGTTCCAGCTGCAGAATACACGCGACCACACAATTGCCTCAGCTGCAGAATACACGCGACCACACAATTGTTCCAGGTGCAGAATACACGTGACCACACAATTGTTCCAGCTGCAGAGTACACGCGACCACACAATTGTTCCAGGTGCACAATACACGCAACCACATAATTGTTCCAGCTGCAGAATACACGCAACTACATAATTGTTCCAGCTGCAGAATACACGCGACCACACATATGTTCAGGTGCAGAATACACGCAACCACATAATTGTTCCAGCTGCAGAATTCACGCAACCACATAATTGTTCCAGCAGCAGAATACACTCGATCACACAATTGTTCCAGCTGCAGAATACACGCGACCACACAATTGTTCCAGGTGCAGAATACACGCAACTACATAATTGTTCCAGCTGCAGAATACACGCGATCACACAATTGTTCCAGGTGCAGAATACACGCGATCACACAATTGTTCCAGCTGCAGAATACACGCGACCACACCTATTCACTGCGGTGTCGGGCAGAAGGTTGACTTTGCTGTGTTAAGTTAGCCGGTCAATTTAACATCCATCTGAATTAACAGAACAGAGGCACTACTTATAACTAACATTGACTAACTAAGCTGATCATTCACAGCCATCAACCCTTCAACTATCTTTGGTTGCGTAATGGAATGCAGTTTCGAATATACCGTCGCTGTCGTCAGGAATACATAGGTGAAGCCTGCAAGTGTATGTTGAGGATTAAGCCCAATGATGGCAACATTCACTGAAACAGTCTTTCTGGACACTGTTTGGATCTTTGGTGCGAGCTGTCTCCAAATAGATACGTGGCTTTTTGTTATTGAAGGATGTCCTCCGACATCATTATGGCTTCTACAAACTACCAACCGACATATTGATAGTGGATAAGTTTTGACGATACCCTACTACACCTTGTTGAGAAACAGGAATAGATCTAGGTGGAGGGGGACCGACAATTGCGACGCCGCTGCATGGGTACACCAGAGGAAACTGTCTGGCCCTTCTGCTGACACTGATATAGGAACTCACTCCAGACCCGAAGTGTTTGTGGAGAGGCATATGACGTTACCTCCCCCCCCCCACCAGCCAATATGTTTGCGGTAAGGCCATTGACATTACCGCACCCCCAGCAAACGTGTTTGCGAGAGGCCTATGACATCATCCTACCCCCAGCAAACATGTTTGAGGAGAGGCCTATAACACTACACACTTTCTCTAGAGATGTAAGCCAGTAGGCCCGCTCTCACCAGCCTTGTCCTTACCGTCGCAGATGCACTCCCCTCAGCAGAGCACATTGTTGTATTCCCCTCGTGCGCCCTCACGTACTTACCCCCTCAAACCCCTCCTACATCCCCTGCCGTTCATAAATCCCCCGCAATGAGACACCTCGGAAACAGCAGGCGCGGCTCCCCACCTCCCCCCCTACTCTCCCAGCCCCACGCCCACCGCTCTTCTCTCAAATATTTTCAGCCTCTTACTCCCCTCCTCCCTCACTCTCTCGGCACTGACGGTACACGACGACGGTACACGACTCCACGACGCTAGCATGCGTGGCTCCTTCCGCTGCGAAGGGGGGGGGACACACATGACACCAGCTGGTCTTATGGCATCTGCAGTTATCAGGCCTATGCCGACGAGCTGTTATCGTGGATGTTACCAACTGTCCTGCAAGTCACTGGCTGTTATCATGAATGTAACAAGCTGTTATCGTGGATGTCCAACTGTCCTGCAAGTCACTGGCTGTTATCATGAATGTAACAAGCTGTTATCGTGCATGCCAACAGTTATTTGGGAGAGTTTCTGACCGTCATGATACGCTTTATTCCCTACCATGGTTACTCTGCATAAGAAAACTTTTATTTGGACTTGAGACAACAACAGAGAGGAAGTCAAGGTTCAACTGTTAGGATACTACCATCAATGGCGAGGTAGCAAGTCTTCTGTCGAAAATAAACTCATCTTAACCACCTTGCTGAAGGTGAACTATCCAGGCTTGCTTGTTATACTGGAAGCATTCCACCATTGTTTTTTTGCTGAATTTCTGAGAAATGTTAGTGTGAACCGTTTCGTTGGAGACGTGGGGGCGGAATACTTCAAAACGTGTCTCTGCCACACGTCTTAAGCCAAAATAAAACATGCGTGTCAATGCTTGCCTGCTTGATGTGACGAGCCTCACTATGATAGCCGACCCGTAGTGAGATTAGAGCAGTTTACAGTGAGGGCAGCGTGACCTCACCATCTTTGGAAGAGAGTCAGCGGCGAGGAGAGGTCTCCATCATCACGGTGAGAGTCAGCGGCGAGGAGAGGTCTCCATCATCACGGTGAGAGTGTGCACCCTCTAGGGGAGAGGGGAGGCATAGAAAGCAGCAGTTTTTGCTCGCTGTGGTTAGGTTTAAAGTGGAAAACTTCAGGAAGGCAGGGCTGTCTGCGACACCGCTGCTCTGTAACCCATCCCTACCTCCTTCGACAATAGATGGAGCTCTCAGACGTCGGCGTTGGTAGGAAGGTGACGACATGAAGTTACTTCGTGGTTTGAGAAGAACTGAAATATCTTAGTACAGAGAAAAGTTATTATGCGTTGCTCACCAAGAGCAACAGTCTAGTCGCTAGCGGCAGGCAGTAACTGCGCCTCTATACACGCAGGGCCGTCGCATCAGCTGACGTGCCATTCCAGCACTGAAGCAAATGCAGATAACAGAAAAAGGGTCAGCAAAGTATGCCACACCGACAGCGGCCCACAGCCACTTGATCAGCTTCAACAGTCGACAGTGGCGATGAAAAAAAGAGCGCCAGCAACCTCGGGCATCACCAGCCCGATTTGAGTTTGTGACGAAATCCAGACGCACTGTGCGTATCAGTATCATAACACATGCGTAAAAGGAAAAAATAAATTCCGACGCAGTGCGCGTATCAGTTGCATAATACATGCGTAAAAGGAACAAATCCATACGCAGTGCGCGTATCAGTAGCATAACACATGCGTTAAAGGAACAAGAAATCCAGACGCGGTCCGCGTATCAGTAGCATAACACATGCTTAAAAGGAACAAGAAATCCAGACGCAGTGCGCGTATCAGTAGCATAACACATGCGTAAAAGGAACAAGAAATCCACACGCGGTGCGCGTATCAGTAGCATAACACATGCGTAAAAGGAACAAGAAATCAAGACGAAGTGCGCGTATCAGTAGCATATGCGTAAAAGGAACAAGAAATCCAGACGCAGTGCGCGTATCAGTAGCATAACACATGCGTAAAAGGAACAAGAAATCGAGACGCAGTGCGCGTATCGGTAGCATAACACATGCGTAAAAGGAACAAGAATTCGAGACGCACTGCGCGTATCAGTAGCCTAACACATGCGTAAAAGGAACAAGAGTTGTGACTGATTCAGTCCCCAGCGACTAATCCTACCCAATCTTGTTTATTAGGAAGGACTGTATTGATGATCAGCAAAACATTTTAGATTTGTGAAAGGCTTTCAGCAATTAAATGTTATCTTCTCATATCTAGAATATCCTTCATCGTATTAACTTCCGACTTGACTTGTTGTAATTGCACACAAATGCACATGGTTTATCGTCTTAGTTTTGCCGGGTTCGAATATTACAGCAAAAATCACCATCAACAACATGGGCGACATTATTCCTTATGCGTCATCAAATATTAATAATATGTGCTTATACTACAACATTTCATTTTTATAATGGCAGGCTATGCTTGTAACACACTCTAGTCAACACATTAGTGGATAAACAAGCCACCTACAGACTTTTTCCACCAACAGCTCAAAACTGTAGATGGAGGAACAAGGTTCAAAGACATATATTTCTTTGCTCATGCTACGCACGATATTGAATGTAACTTCAACAATGTCCTCCACGACGTCGATTCAGATAAGCCCACGTGGATGAATACTAAGCAGTGTCCAACAATTGCTGGGTAGGAGCTCCATCGCCATTCACCTTCATTAAGGAACAAATTAGCCTGCACGGCATTAAATGATGCAAATTTGAAAGAGAACTTTCTTGGCCTACAACTCAATAGAACTGACCATTTTGCACCGAATGTGCTAAACCTTGGTGAAAATAAATTGCCAAATGAATTACAGGACGTATAAAATTGATCAGGTTACAATCCACATACAAACAAGTACATTTAATGTGCTGGTGAAGTTATACGAACAGGTACGGTTTACCTCGAGCTAGTGTTTAATCCTATTTTCAATGGTGTTGATGCAGCTCACAATAAAGGATGTATTGTGGGTGATTTCAACGTAAATCTGCTTCAGTATCATCGATCGAATTATCTTGCTAACGATTGTAATAATTTCCTGTCACATGGTTTGTACCCATTAATTACTAAGCCAACTTTAGTGGATACCATATTTAACAACGACCTTAATTATGTAACTCGTGCAGCTGCCATCAATTCACCTGTCTCTGACCATTACCATCTTTTCATGTAACTCGTGCAGCTGCCATCAATTCACCTGTCTCTGACCATTACCATCTTTTTATGTAACTCGTGCAGCTGCCATCATTTCACCTGTCTCTGACCATTACCATCTTTTCGTTCAGTGGTTGGATTTCAAGGAATGTCGTAATGCGACTGCAATTAGCTACCTATCGTCAATATAGGGACAGAAACATGAACCATTTCAAGGAAAGGGCTCACGGCTGACGTCTTTTTTGATAGAGAATACGCACTTAACGCAAATGATGGATTACAACACAGTTCCGTAGAGTGCTAATAAAGCTGTTCGAGGTGCACCGATGATGACACAAGAGCTCAGCCACAAACAAGTTTGGTCTGAATGACACAGGTTTCACTAGTCTAACAAAACCAAGACAGGCTGCACCGTAGATACAAAGGCATCTCATAAGGCGTAGAGATGGATATAAACTTCACAAATAATGCGTTCATTATACTGACTGTTATTGCTGGTGAAAATTATATCCGAAATCTGATTGAGACTTATTTTGATAAAAAGTCTGAAAAATCATCCGTAACCTCTGTGGGAAAAATGGACAGAGCAATACGGATTCAATTATAATTGATGATGAGACCATCACTGATCCACAAACAATTTCAAATGCTTCCAATATTTATTTCAATAATATATACCTGGTAACCTAAGTGACTATTATTGGCAATAGCATGCCTTTGGAACATTATTTATAGAAGGTAATCCCTAAACAGCCAATCTTTAACCCCGCCGACCAGAACTGAGTGAAAGCAATCAAATAATGGTTCAGAAAAAGTAGCAGCACTTTCTAGGATAACATCTTACCTACCGTCATTGGAGCTGTCTCTGGGATCACTGTATCCAGCCATCTTATCAATAAGTCAGTACGTCACAGAATTCCCCCCGATGCACTCAAAATCACTAAAATTAGTCATATTTATAAGACTAAAAGCGGAAGCATCATAAATAATTATCGCCCAACACCAATCCAGCCCGTCGGGAGTAAAGTTGTTGGCAAATCTTTTATGCTAGACTATATACTCACTTCGTATTTAGCTAAAAACTCTCTTAACCTAAATCAAAATGGTTTCCAGGCTTTCTGGAACACAGAACATGCTTTATTAAACTTCACTGCAGGTGATATAGAAGACTTCGATAGGAGTGGAGTCACTGTTGCAGCTTATATGGACCTCAGCAATGCTTTTGATAGCGTGACCCATGAGATTTTGCAAGCGAAATCACAACCTTATGATGAAGTTTATTGCCTTGGACACAATGGATCAACAGATTCTTGGATAGAAAACACCTGACGAACTGGAATAAACGATCATCTGTCAGTAAGCTAGATGTGGAGTGCCGCAAAGGCCGTCCCTTAGACCTCTGCTCTTTCCTATCTATATTAATGACATCGTAAACACTAGCTACTGGTTATCCCAAGTCCTTTTTATGCAGACGATACTACGGCGTATTCGAGCGGAAAAATTGCGATGATACTATTACTAATACGAATAATCATCTACTTCACAATTCAAGCTGGTTTACATTCAATAAGCTGATATTTTCCAGAAGGAAGATACTCATTTCTAATACACAACTCGACTTGAAGGTCAACCAATTGCGAATGCAGCAAAAACAATGTTTCTCGGTGTAACAGTAGACCAGGACTTGACTGGACAGATCACGGCCCATTTGATGCCGGGCAATTGTCCAACTCACGTGGCATTCTTCATCAAATTCGAGAATGTCTTGAAACTTCTACAAAATGTTTTCGTACCAAAATATTAATTATCCCTTTCTGACTTGCTGGATAAATGAGTACGCCTAGTCAAAAAGTGTGTCATTAGAGCCCTAGCACGTCACGTGCTGGCAGACGTGACCTTCTATTTTGTCAATGGAATATTCTCCCACGGTCGCATAATAAAACCATCCGTAGCAGTGCCTGTTTACAAAGTTTTCAATGAATTATCTCACATAGATCACGATCATTTCTCAGGTCCATTTTACAGAGCTGATAAAATTTGGGATTCGATTGCCATACACATAAGGACGAGTAGCAGTATAGGTACCTTTCAAACGTAAACGAAAAATATTTATGTTTGAACTTGCACGTTCATAAACTCTAGAATTGTAATTTAATTCTTCTATCCAATTTACCATGTCAACTACTTGTCAGTCATCTGTCATTTGAAACATATTTTTTCAATCAGTTTCCTGCTCATTAACTCGCATATTCCGTTACCTCGTTCATGCAGAAACCTGCTCAGTCACCTGACCAATCTTTCATAACTCCGTGAAATGTGTTTTTCCTGCACATATGAAACATGTTATTACCGGTTCTTTAATTAAATCTCAGTTTAAATAGTAAATTGTCCTGATCGAGTAAAAGACTGGTAAACTTACTTATGTTACTTAGTTTTCTTCATATTAAAAGTCAATGCATCGTTTTGATGTCTTGCCATATTGAACAAGAGAATAGAGGATGTCCTCCAACAATATCTATCGATTGGTGGGATGTAGAGGCTTAGAACAGATCACCCTGAAAAAAACTTGGTACACGTCGTGTGTATTCGAATATTTCTGCCATTTGTCAACATGTCATTATACCTAAAATACATTTTATATCTTGAAAAGAAAAGCCTGTAATAAATAGAAGCCGTTGACGTGAAGATTTTGGATGTAGTAACTCTGATCAAAGCGAACTAATACAGGAGCAGATGCCTATGCCATACCATGACACAGCACCTTTCAACAGTTCCACTAACAACTCATTTCACTTTTTTCAACTGAGACTTGAGCGAGGAATAAAGGCCACCAACTCTGGGAGCAATGAAGTCATGATCACAGTAGCCAAGTGTTTCAAGCTCTAGACTTGAAATGCCCGCTTCAGAAAAGCCGAAATGTGAATAAACCCAACTCAACTTACATAAAACTAGAGCTCGTGTCCCACGGCACCATGAACAGGTCTTAGAGCTCGTGTCCCACGGCACCATGAACAGGTCTTAGAGCTCGTGTCCCACGGCACCATGAACAGGTCTTAGAGCTCGTGTCCCACGGCACCATGAACAGATGGTAGAGTTCGTGTCCCCCGACACCATGAACAGATCTTAGAGTTCGTGTCCCCCGGCACCATGAACAGGTCTTAGAGCTCGTGTCCCCCGGCACCATGAACAGATCTTAGAGCTCGTGTCCCACGGCACCATGAACAGGTCTTAGAGCTCGTGTCCCCCGGCACCATGAACAGATCGTAGAGTTCGTGTCCCACGGCACCATGAACAGATCTTAGAGCTCGTGTCCCACGGCACCATGAACAGGTCTTAGAGCTCGTGTCCCCCGGCACCATGAACAGATCGTAGAGTTCGTGTACACCGGCACCATGAACAGGTCTTAGAGCTCGTGTCTCCCGGCACCATGAACAGGTCTTAGAGCTCGTGTCC
>SDVV010012673.1:0-15373 GCA_016164225.1 Gammarus roeselii | reverse complement strand
GGGGAGCAAGGTGAGTGATTGGTTCACAGTGAAAGTGGGACTGAGACAAGGCTGCGTGATGTCTTCTTGGCTGTTCAACCTCTATATGGATGGAGTGGTCAGGGAGGTGAATGCGAGTGTGCTGGGTCGTGACTTGGAACTGTTGGAAGCAAATGGGCGGAGTTGGCAGTTGAGCCAGTTGCTATTTGCTGATGATACGTCCCTGGTTGCCGATTCCGAGGAGAAGCTATGTAGGCTAGTGTCTGAGTTTGGTAGAGTGTGTGAGAGGAGGAAGCTTTGAGTGAACATGGGTATGAGTAAAGTAATGAGATGCTCAAGGACTGTCAATGCAAGCAAAATTAGTGTCACCCTAAATAGAGAGCTCTTGGAGAAAGTTCAGTGTTTCAAGTATCTGGGCTCCCATGTGGAGAAAACTGAACTAGTGGAAACTGAAGTGAAGGCGCAAGTGAAGGAGGGATGTTAAGTGTAGGGTGCACTAAAGAGAGTAATGAGCTGTAGGATGTTGGGGATGGAAGCAAAGAGAGGGCTGTATGAGGGTGTTGTTGTCCCAACTGTACTCTACGGAGCTGAGACTTCGGGGGTGAGAGCAGAGGAGAGAAGAAGGTTGTATGTTTTGGAGATGAAATGTTTGAGGAGCATGGCTGGAGTAATGCTAAGAGACCGGATCACCAACGATGTGGTTCGAATCAGAACAGGGATGGTGAAGAAGTTGGAGTGGAGGACAGAGTGGATTCGCGTGTACTGAGATGGTTTGGGCACATGGAGAGGATGGATGAAGGGAGATTGGTGAAAAGGGTGATAAATGCGGAGGCAAGTGGTCGCAGGCCTAGAGGTAGACCAAAGTTTGGGTAGATGGATGGTCTGAAGCAGGCATTGGGAAGGAGAGACATGAATGTGGAGGTGGCGAGAGAGCGTGCAATGAACAGGCGTGAGTGAAGAATGGTTGTGAATAGTTGATTTTGATGCTGCTCTGATGTGCTTTCCCGCCCTTGTCATCCCACTGTTGGGATGATCGTGGGTGGGGGGGCCAGCCATTATGAGGCAGAGGGGGTAAACCAGTGAAAACTGTGGGCCCCGCTGCTGATGACGGATCCTCGGACCCAGAGTGTAAGTTTAAGGGGTACCAGCTAAACCCTTTAGCACGAAAGGGCTGAGTTGTGAGAGCGTGAGCGTATTGGGGTGTGAGGTGCACCTTGCCGTCGGCCATCCCCCTTTCTGGGGGATGGGGCCCAGTGTCTGTATCTGTACATTGATACAACACCTCTCATAAGATAACGATCTATTATGATAGCGTAACTTTACTTTTAAATCAATCCTATCACAAACAGTATGAACTTTATGGAATACCTATGAAATTCCACAACATATATCAATCATCAGAGTAACAGGTGAATATTCTGTGATGTAACTTGCTAATATTGCACAATGTATCATAACATAACAGACACACATATGATAAACTATAATGCCTGCAACAACAGACATAATGGCCACCATTGAAAAACTAGCAATTCGAAACTAGCCAATTACAGTCTACACAAGGAATACCCAAACCACTGAGGAAAACACCGCAAACTATACTCCCAGTTCACCTTATGTGTCCTCAAAGTTAGCATTTCTTAACACCACTGCACATTAATATGATAGCATGACAAAGTCACATTTCAATTATCTTTCCAACACTTTAATATAACAACTCTGATCAATCTAGAATATAAAAGAAAATTATTGAGAGTAGAAATCACAATTAGAATGATATGACAACAATAAAAACGCAATGCACTACTACAACGCTGAAAAACTGGTGTTTGTTAGTCACAATCTCTCACTATTAGACTCTGCTGAGTCTACCAAGATCAGTGGATTCACTTTGTGTGAACTCCATCAGCAGCAGCACCCACATATGCAACTGCAAGAGCCAGAGACTTTGTAAAGCAGGTTTATGAGAGGGACCAAAACAGAGCAGGTTCAGAAGGACAATGATGGAAGCACCAACAGTAGTGTGTTCTCTGAGTATGACTGCAGCATGCATCTTGACAATGAGTCAGATATGTAGCTAACAGACTTTGATGGTCCAGACAACAAATTGTACTCAGATTTGCCTCCTAAGCCACTCGCCCGCAGGGGCCTTAGGCAGGAGCCACAGGACTATAGGTTGGTCGGTTAGTTAGGTCAGAAAGGAACTTTATTCAGTCAATATAGAGAATGGTTAAATTTTATTTGATTCTAACCTGTCAGGCTGTTATTTGAGTTCATTCATGTAGAACAACCTTCCAGTTTATTATTTGATTTTTAAAGATCTCACTTGTCATGATCTGCATGGAAAACAAAAAAAGCTTTTTTTTTCAACTGAAATTGGTAAAAAAAATGTTCTTTTCCACATAAAAAAATGCTCTACATCTATAGTTGGGACAACTATACCCTAGTGCAGCCCTCTCTCTGCCTCTGCCCCCAACGTCTTACAGCTCATAAAACTTCAGTGCACTCAACACTTTACACCCTTCCCTACCACGCAACTTCACTTCAGTTTCCACTAACTAGTTCAGTCTTCTCCACATGGGAGCCCAGATACTTAAAACACCAACCTTCCTCCACTAACTCTGTTTAGGAGGTTACCAATTCTACTTGCAATGACATTGATCAAGAAACTCATTACTTTACTAATACCCAAGTTCACTCAAAGCTTTCAACTCTCACACACTCTACTAAACTCAGATACTAGCCTACACAGCTTTTTCTCTGAATCTGCCACCAAAGCCGTATCATCGGCAAACAGTAACTGGCTCAACTGCCAACTTCCCCCATTCGTTTCCAGCAACTCCAATACACTAGCATTCACCTCCCTAACAATTCCATCCATTAGAGATGGAACAGCCAGGGAGACATAATGCAGCTATCTCAGACACACTTGCACTGTAAACCAATCACTCACCTTGTTCCCAATAAAAGTGGGTCTGAGACGAGGCTGCATTATATATGTCTCCCTTATGTCTCCCTGGCTGTTCAATCTCTAAATGTATGGAGTTGACAGGGAGGTGAACGCAAGTGAATTGGGTCATGGAATGGAACTGTAGGAAACAAATGAGCAAAGTTAACAGTTGAGCAAGTTACTGTTTGCAGATGATATGGCACAGGTGGCAGATTCTGGAAAGAAGCTGTGTAGGCTAGTATCCGAGTTTGATGGAGTGTGTGAGAAAAGAAATCCTTGAAATTAGCTGTGCTAAAAATTAAAACCCAGGTAATTTCAACATTAATAGGTAATTTTCTAATGACTGCATGTTTATACCACAGTTTGACAATTCTAGGCCTAAGTGTGTGAACTTCCTTCCAATACGTAGCAACTAGCTACAACATTTTCATAATATTGCCACTAAATTTAGCCTCAATCCATTGGAAACTCTAGCCACAGCATCAAAGTTTGCAGAATGTTGATTATTTCAAACCAAAATTTTTAGGGACTTGAAAACACACCTTCACATGGGATTTTTCATATATCCTTTTTAACCAATAAACACGAGCTTAATGCATAAAACCAATAACCAGCAAATGCATTTCTGTTCATGAGCAGCCACCACCACCACCACCATAACTCTCAGCATTGAGACACCATCTATTCATTTTTACGCAGACAATACAAATGTTTTCTATGTTGTTACCGATCACAATTGTCTTTGCCTGTTACCATAAGTGTTAACTAGCATTTTGTCTATTACTATGTTCTGAATGTTTCAGTCGTTCTCATATAATTAAAATACAAACTCAGTTTTTTTGAGGAACGACAGGCTGCTTCTAACTTGACAAAGGTTTACTCAATTTTTATATAATTAATTGAATTATTTTTAACAATTACCAAACCATTTTAGATGATACAATTGTTGCCTTATAAACTAAAATTTTGCTTTATTTTCTATAACAGAAGTATAATCATCCAACTTGTGATTGCCAGCATTGTATTATTTCTGATTGTCAATCATTTAATAATTTCCTTGCGGTCTTGAAGTGTGTATATTGTATATTAAATTGTTTGGTATGTTTTTTTGGTATACATTTTTTTGTATAACCTATGTTGCCTACTCACTCCATTATTAATACAATGGTTTACACCCTATTTTGTATTCATATTTTCTGTATAATTCATGTTGTCCATCCACATCTTTGTCATGGTACAATAATGTAGACTAATCATTATAATAGGTTATCACATTTTGATGTCCCAACCCCATGTTCTTGGGACTCTAACCGCATGCATACTTAATTTTGCAACCACATGTACTTGTTATTTTCCACACCCATGTATTTTGTTATTTATCAGCCCCCAAGTATTTCTTATTTCTCAATCCTGCGTGTCATTGGTTTTCTCAACGCTATGTAGTCGGAATTATTTTGTCAAAATAGACATTTCTGTATGTGCACAGATGATGCTATCGTAAATAATATTTGGCTCCATGTAATCCAAACTGGCGGCCCCTAGAGATGCGCAGTGACGAATTCAAATTGAACTTTCAAGGAACGATAGGTAGTTCCCAGCTTTGACAAGCCAATTTGACAAAAATATAATTTATTGAATTGTATCTACCATTTACCATATCATTTTCAAAGATACAAGCGTTGTCACATTAGCTAATATTGTGCTTCATCTTCTATAGCTAACAGAAGTATATTAATTTGGTTTCTGTACTCCTGTATTGAATTACTCTGATTGTCAATCATTTCCTAGCAGTCATGAAGTGTACTTATTTAAATGCTATGTATATATTTTATGAATAACTTATGTAGTCTATTCACCACTTCATTATTCATACCATGTTTTATACCCATCTTTACAATATGTTAGGCCATTTCGCCATGAAATATGTATATTCAGTGCTATGTATATATTGTATGTACAATTTATGTCACCTTGGCAACCCTTTAGTATTCATATCTTACCCCATCTTTACAATATGTTAGCGCATTTTAATTTCCCAACCACATGTTCTCAGGATTTATTAGCCCCATGTGTTGGCCATTATCCCAATCCTATGAATTTTTGTAATTTTGCCAGTCCCATGTATTTCATGATCGCCCCACCCCATGTATTTTGTGCCAGGCATTCCTAATTCTTACCTCAAATAAGATGTTGGCTGTCGGTCATTGATTATAATATTATAATTCATAATCTGTTGCATGAAATCAGAACCAGCAGCAAATTTCAAGATGGACTTTTGTACAAGTTAATTCAAATAGTGGTAATGGCAATAAAGTTTCATGTGTACAATTTTAAAAATTAAAAACCCATTGCCAGATGATTGAAATAGAAGATTTAATAATAATTTATCAATTATACTAATTTTCATCCATATATGTAGGTATGTGTGTGCACATATGAATGTGTGTTATACTGATTGTCATTCATACATGAAGTTAGGTGTTCGCACATATGAATGTGTACTATACTGATTTTTCATCCATATATGTAGGTATGAGCACATAGGAATGTGTATTATACTAATTGACATCCATATATGAAGGAAGTGTGTGCACATTTTGAATGTGTATTTGTATGTGTACATGTATGATGGTAAATTGTGAAATCGATTTCAGTTCCATGAAAACAACCCAGCAGCACACTTGAGATGAGCTGCGATGTATTCATTTTGGATTTATCAATCCCATGCCCATGTGTTTTTTTTTATAAGATTTTCAACAATATATATTGTGAATCATGTTTTGAAACATTAAGCAGCTACAAACTGGCCGCCAACAGGAGATGTGCTGTCACAAATTCCCTTTATCTCTGGTTTCGCTAATTCAAATAGCGCACATGAAAACTAAATTCGATGTATTATCCCCAAGTATTGAAAACTCATTGCTAGATGATGGAAATAAATGATTTAATAATAATAATATTAATAATATGTGTTCAAAATTTCAACAAGTAGCTGATTCATAATATCAAAGACCGTTTCTTCCAAGTCCCATGTACATTTTATCACTCTAGTTCCAATTAATAACTGGTTAGTCCTCTATTTGTGCAGAGACCTTAACTGCATGTTAGGTTGCTCCTTATTTATTGGTGTAAAGTAAATGTAGACTAGTAAGGCTGGTCAAGAAGCCATATGAGCGGACATCTGTAACATTTTTGCACATTGGAAAGTGACCACCGGTGAATTTGAGAGGGACAGTTGATAACTGAGTGAAAATCATGGCAGATAAGCCCAAGAAATTCAAGTCATTTGGCTTCATGTTTGCCAAGGGCAAAGGAAATCCATATTGGGCTAGAAGAATAGAGCCATTTCAACATGACCCCAGTGGAAAACCACCTCAACAAATTCTATGGTAGTAACTTGGGAAACTGGTAAACTCAGAGCAGAAGATTTGTTTTCCTACTATGGAACAAGGAATGCATTGGCCAGCCTGAGAGGTGCAAGTTCTTCAACAAAGTATTGCTGTCTCCAGTTGCCCGCAGAAAGGCAACAAGATCCAACAAGAGGTGGACTCAACGCCAAATTCCCCTGGTGCTGCGCTCAATGATGGCTTCAACTTTGGTATGCCAGAGGTGTTGGGTGGGCAGGTTGCTTCTGGTGCTCAGGATGGCAGTTTTGTGGAAGATGAGGCTAGTGATGGTGGAGACAATTTCAAGGAGCTGTGTGATTTCTGCCGTTTGACTATTAAAAAGATATTGAATGTCACAACTGTGGTAGGTCTTTTCACTGTCTCCAAGTGTGGGACTGAAGAGAGGTGTAATAGATAGACTTTTGGAGGATTTTTAATCACCTACCATTGCATTCAGTGCAGGTGTAGTCAATATGATAGAAGAACTTCAGTTGGCAATATTGACTCCCTAATGATACTTGGATACTTACTTAAATGAGGGATGACCTGCAAGAAGTCCATAGAGTAAACACAGATTGGGATGTTTAGAGCAAAATTCTATGATGACAATGTTACTGGGGATGATATATGGTTATCCCAACCTATCAGTTGCCCCTGCTTTGCTTATCCATTTACCAGTGCATTGCTTTTGCTGGTTGACACTCGTTCATGTAAATGTGTACCTATATTAAAAATAATTCGAGTTTAGTCAAATAACATTATTAATTAATTATATCTGTTCTTTCCAAACTAGACCTTAACTTGAATGTTCTCTATATATGCTTATTGCATCTTGTTTGCTGCTCACTTCACTTTATGCTTGACAAACAGAGTTGCTACTGCACTGGGTAAGTGTTAGGGAATGTTTAGCCTGCATTTAAGCAGTGAGTATTTGCATATATCATCAGATTGGATTAACCAGCTTGGGTATGATTGGTTAAAGTTTCTGCTTATGAGTTCATACATTTCTTTTGCTTTTCCAATTTGAGTTTGCTTCTTGTTTCTCTTCAATCAGCTATTTTATTATTCAATTGCTTTAGGCTGAATTTTGATTCTTTGTTTGCTATGTTTTGCTTCATTTTATTACAATTGGTGTCAAGTCTTCCATTAATCATCTTTTGTTGATCAGTCATTATTTTCTCTTAATATCATCAGCATTTGTAAGGCTTATCCAAATAGTTGCTGTTTGCAGTATTTCTAATTTTGCTTAAATTTTTTACTTTGGTCCCATAACCAAAATTATCGCTTTTTCTTTCAATTTTCTGGAATGATATATTAATCGAAGTTTAATCTTAATTATCCTGAATTTAATTGCTCATTCCAAGCATCCTTCAAGGACGTGCTTCAGCCTGGCAAAGCAATGGTTGCTAATCTGTGTCATTCTTATTCTCTTAGAGTTCCCCAATACCTTACCCACACTCTTTCATTTAATACCTTATTTAGTTCTTTGAATAATCTAATATTTAGCCATTTATTCACTCTTTGTTTTGAGACTTGATTACATTTGCATTAGATTAAGTTATATCAATTGCCATCCAGAGCCATTTGATGAATTTCATAAGTGGCAATCCATAGACTCAGCATTGCCAAATCTGACCTGGACTGCAAATACACAATTTGTTAATTCAGTAAATATATATATATAGTTTTATTAAAGACAAATCATTCATACCCCTATCAATTAAGTTATAATTGCCCTCCCACAAAATTGGTCCGTAAATTAAATTAAAAGTGGACATGGGTTGTCCCACCCCTGTGCGCAATGGTGACAACAATGCAAGGAGTGAGATTCTGTTGAATGCAAGAAAACTGAAAGGTATGGATGAGTGTGAAAGAGGGTTCATTCAGGAAAAGGAATCTGCTGTTGGCAGTGGCAGCTGTGGCCTCAGAAGCTCGTGGTGCACGACGGTGTGGGGAGACAAGGCTCGCTGTTCCTGGTGCAGGCCAACGCAGTTACGCCACCAAGGTGAGTCACGCTGTACTTCCGGTCATGGTGCTGCTGCGGCTGGTCGAGGTGTTGCTTCGGCTGGTTGTGGTAGTGTTCCAACTGCAGCTAGTCGAGGTGTTGCTGCAGCTGGACGTGGTATTGTTGCAGCTGGTAGGTTGCTGTGACTGGTTGTGCTGCTGCAGCACTTCAGTGCTGTAAGGGGAAATAGATGGCGCAGCTTGTTAGACTTTTTACTAAATTTTTGTCCTGGAAAAGAGATGATAATTGCAGGTGATTTTAATTTACCAAAAATTGACTGGTCCTTGGTCCTGATTGATTGCTACATTTGGCCAATTGACATGCAATTTCAAGACTTTCTCATCTCATTGACTTTTGTAGTGGGTAAGAGTGCCTAATTTTATGCTTCGACAATATACTAGATCTTCTCACATCTGAGAATGATCGTGTTGGTGAGGTGTTTGTGTTGCGGCCGCTGCCTTGCTGCCAGCATTCTCCCGTTGCATTTGAGTATGTCTTGAGTGGGGAGGGGCTGGAGCACATAACTGTGGGAGAGTCATAATTGGCACAAGGGAAATTATGCCAGATTTTTGTAGGCATTGTCCTAGATTGACTGGGGGCCAGAATTTTCAGTTATTCTTCAGTGTGTGGAGATTTTTCCTTGCTTCAGTCAGTCTAGTTGTCTCTCATTGATAAGTTCATACCTCTCATGCCTGTTTGTTCTGGCCCCCCATGGGCTATGAGGGCGCCCCCCGCTCTAGCCCGAGAGAGATCAGAGGCATGGCTTGCATACAAGCATGTCAGAGGTGCAGAGGGTCGCAATTTGGCCAGTGCTAGGCACTAGAAATTTTTCCTTTCATTGCAGGAAGGAGTACAAGTCTAATTTACTAAACAGGCCTGATAACCGTAAGCTGTTCCATGATTATCTGAAAATAAAAGATTGGTTGTCCAGCTGTTGGTCCTCTCCGCTTGCCAACTGAGATAGTACAGGAACCTGGTAGGATGTGCAGTTTTTGCTAATTTTTTTTGTGAGTCTTAGTTAGTGCAGCACCAACCCACCCAGCCCCTTCCCAATTCTTTGCGGGACTTTCCTAGGTTGGGGGTACAGCGTGTTCTTTCTGCTCTTGATCCCAGTTCCAGTGCGGGTCCATCCACATCTGCTAAGGAACTGTGTTGTTGAGCTCTCCCTCCCTTTCAGTTTGATTTTTCAAAGGCATTGAGGACAGAAATAGTCCCTGAAGCCTGGAGCAGATTGCTGGTTGTACCAATATTCAAGACCAAGTCCCACACTGATCCTGTGAATTACAGGCCTGTGAGCTTGACATCAGTTTGCTGCAAATTGATGGAAAGAATGATTGTCTCAAGGTTGACTGAGTATCTTGATAGCAATAATATTTTGTCACCTCATCAGTATGGTTTTTGGAGAGGCCGTAGCACTGAGGACCAATTGCTGTTGACCTATGATGATGATGGGAGGTGGATTGATGAGGCATATGTTGTAGATGTTGTGATGCTGGACTTCTCAAAGGCATTTGATGTGGTGAGTCATGTTGTGCTCCTGTCCAAATTGGAATCCTTGGGCGTTTGTAATTTTTTGCTAGCCTGGATCTCTGCGTTCCTCTCTGGCAGAGTGATGACCCTTGTGTGAATGGCAGTGTGAGCAGCCCAGTTGCTGTGACAAGTGGTGTGCCCCAGGGTTCTGTCCTTGGGCCACTGCTGTTCCTCATCTATATCAATCGCATCTTTAGTGGTCTCGCATGCAAGTTCAAAGTAGTAGTAGTAGTTGTTTCTTCTTTTTACACCAGAGCTACAACGTGTAGTCACCAAATGCTCCCCCATAGGGCACGATGACCTGTTGATTCTGCACAGCTATGAGCATGAAGTTAAGTTGAAGTTCACAATTATTATGCAGGGAGGACAGAGAGTTCAGGGACCAAGATGATTCAAACCTCATTAGTTTCACACGATTTTCCGAAAGCAATTGTTTTTTTCCGAGTTCTGTTTCTGTGATCAGGCGTTGTAGGTTGCACAAGAAGGCTCGTCTGGCTGCTGCAAATGTATCACAAATCATAAGCAAGTGTTTCACACTGATTGCCAACAGGCAACAGGGGCATGGTGGTGCGTCTGGACAAATGTCTATGTCCATTGGGTGATTGTGGGTTATCCACCTGTGTCCCCTGCATAGACAATTAATGAACACTTGGTCTCCCCTATTAGCAAACCTGGGATCCCACTCTCCCACGGATGATTTAACTGCAAGCATTTTTTGTCCACTCCGTTGCCAAGAGTTGTTCCATTGTGATGTTACACGTGAGTTGATGACTAGGAACCAGTCTCGGTAATGTATGGAGATGAATTGTTCTTGATGTGTAGACACCTGTTTAGCAAGGGAATCTGCAAGCTTGTTTCCTCTTATTTCCACATGTATAGAGATCCAGCAGAACTCGACCGCTTGGCCCATCTCGGATGTCATGAATATGTTGTGTGGCATTTTTCTAAGGGCAGGGTGATCAAAGTGCAGAGTTTTCAGCTGGGTGAGAACACTCAGACTGTCTGAAAATATACCATATTTGGGGAGGCAGTCACTTTATGTAATGGAGATTGCCAATTTGAGTGCATGCAGCTCAGCAGAAAATACAGAGGCCTCTTGGGGTAGGGTGGCCAAACGTGAGGTCCCTTTGCCTATGGGGGCAGCTACCCCTTTGTCCCAATGTTTTGGAGCCGTCAGTGCATATATGACGGAGCTCAGAGTACTGTTCATCAAGTAGCTGCAAGAATTCTCAGCGGTATGTGTTGGTTGGGGTTGTTGCTTCAGGGTATGTTTGCAAATCTAGGTTGACCAGTGGTGGGCTGATCATCCACATTGTTGCGTTGATTTGAAGAATCCAATAGGAGAATGAAGGCTTGGTTGCATTGCAACGGATGTTCAGCGAGGTCAGTGAGTTGTCCACGCATGGAGAAAAGGGTGGGCATAGGTTCTTCTTAGCCGCAAAGAGGCGTTTATTGATAATGTTGGTAACGACTTGAGTGCTGGGCTATTGATGTAGCTCCTTGTCTTGAAATAGTACTGTAGTGAGAGTGTCTCTCCGGAGCAGAAGAGGAAGCTAGTTAGCAAGCACGTTCAGGGGTAAGATGGACGTGGAACGGAAAGCACCGGTTGTGATACGCAGGGCGTTATTTACAATGGTGGCGAGAAGTTCAAGGGTGGTTTTGGCTGCTGAACCGTAAACAATTGCTCCATAGTCAATGAGCAAGCCTAATAGTGTTCTGAATAATTTCAAGCCGGCGGAGTCCATCTCGGCTCCAAATTTCAAGGATGTTACAGAGAGGATAAGTCCGGTTACCTTTTTGCAGCAAGTCTCCAGGGCTGCAATGTGAGGTTGTCATTCAAGTTTAGGATCCCACACAAGACCAAAATTTTTTATTGATTCCTTATATATTAGCAAAGTATTGATCAGCGTTAGGGCTGGTTATAGGTGTAAGCCGGGCACATGAGTAAAGTGCATGTTTTTTGTTTTGGAGAGCAAAAATCGGGATCTGTTCAAGCAGGCCCAGTTTTGGACTAGGCTTAGACATTTTTGCAATTCCTGTTGAATTGTCAAGAGGCTAATGTGCCTGCAGCTTATTTATAATTTGTCCACGCATAGTGAAGAAGACAATCTTCCATCGCGCGGGAGAATGTCTGCTATCTGATTGATTTTGAGTATAAAAAGAGGACACTGAGGACGCTTCCTTGGGGGACGCCCCTTTCTTGCCGATAGGGTGGTGACAAGGTGTTGCCGACCTTAACCCAGAAGGTGCGATTTTGCAAGAATTGGTATGTAACGTGATAAGTGGCCTCTCAGCCCTTAGCGGTAGATATCCTTCATGATACCATATTTCCAAAGAGTATCGTATGCTTATTCCACGTCAATACTTTTCATTAAAGAAAAAAACAAGATATTTACTTACAAAATAGGTGGGGAAAATCACCCATGATTGTTTTTTCCTCTGGGGTTATTCTCCGCAGTTGTAGCTATGTATGTATAGATTTACAAAAGTTAACACTTCTTTTCAAAATCCTTCTTACGCAACCACCTACAACATATTCAAAGTAACACCAACAAATTTGATCCCAATCCAATGGAAAATCTAGTAGCAACAGCATCAAAGATTGACGAATGTTGATTTTTCTGAACAGATACAAAGACATGCTCTTTCAAGTCCCGTAGTGAAATAGTGACATTTCCGACGTTTTGGTGCCCAAATGGGTGCCAAATAAGGGGTGCGGGGAGTCACCCCGTGTTGCGGACTGCGGGAATCACCCTTGTTGATTTAGATCTTCCTATCTACTTTCACAAAATCCAGACTGGCAGGCAGTAATTAAGAAGCAGATCTTTTCTTTCAAGCAGCTCAAACTCAACTAACGTAATTGAGTCAGTTGTTACATACATTTCATTCTGTGTCCTGTAGCCTAGCAAACAGACAAGACTCATCACCGTGTCACATTTGAATATCACCTTGCTGGCCTCAACGCTCCCCAACACACTAGCAAATCCAGAGTGTTGGTAAATATGTAAGTAAATATACAAAACTATTTTCAATACAAGCTTCATGCTAGTCAAAATCTAAAAATTAATCATAGGTATATATATCAGTTCAGCAAAAAAATTCTTTTAGTGAGGGATATATCTATCAAATACACAATTTAAGCAGACAAGCCATTCCACACACCAACACATCTCACACTGAAGGACCTACAGTAGGTATCAGAGGAGCAAAAAGGAAACACCAACTTTTTCAAATGACCCCAAGCTTTAACTTAAGGAGGAAATGAAACATATTTAGCATATCACCAGATTTACTGTGCATTTTTCAATTGTTAAATCAGGTCTGCCTTCAGCAGCCAGCTCTTGACATAGAAACAAGACAGGCTCCTCAAACCACTACCATAGTTTATTTCAGAGAGCCATCATATTATCTGAATATATTCAAGCAGCCTGCAGCTACAATATCCAGCACTTCAACTGCAGTATGTCTACTCAATAAGTTGACAAGTATGCATGACATATCAAGGCAGCATACACTCTAAGGACCTGCAGACAGTTGATCTCAACAAATAGTTTGCCAACCTGCCAGCCTTTGCAGCCACCATGCCAATATAATGGAGGAATTTGATACTTTGACCCAAACTGACACCTGAATTGTTCTGTGAAGTGGCAGAACCACAATACTCTACCTTGCAGGATATCAAGGTTAACTGAAACAAATTCAATATTAATGCAACTTCTTTAAAAGTGCAGTACTACACATATGTCTGGATTTATTCCAAGATTCCAGGATCATGCAAAGGAGTCGACTGTACCCGACCCCCTTCGAAGAGACACGACACCTTGAACAGCAGGCTCAGTGTACTTCCGCGAGTATCTCATGTATAACTTGTAGTTTTTGCAAATGCCTTGAACTCGCATGCAAGACAACTCCGATGTGATTACTACAAATAAAGAGTAGCAGCAGTCCACCTGCCTAGGGACAGAGCCCTGAGGAACACCACTGGTCCCACCAACCAGTATAGGAATGAGGTTAGAGCGTGTTCTATGGATACAATAACATGTAACAAGTGACCAATCACTCCTAGTCAAGATAAAAACTTTCAAGGAAGAATGGGCGATTTTATTTCTGAACCATTTGTTATTGAAATTAGTCTTGCAACGATCTGATTCTGTCCAACTCATGAAGAGCAATTGACCAACTTATTATGCGTTGGAAATGACGCTAACCCAACCGAAGAATAATTTCTACTCGAGGTTGAAGCATTCGTAAGCTGCCCCATATGGAATCATCACTCAAACTTTTGTCAGCTGCCCGTAGTGTGCTACGTTCATCAATTCTGATTTCATCCCAAGGGCCGTTGGCGGTGTCAGCATATTCTGGCGTCCTTAGGTGCCTTGATTGTGCTCTCCGTACCTTATCACAAATAGGTTGTATTACAATGAACATTTTGATTGGTACAAGGGGCAATCCTGCTCTACCGCTTATCACCAAGAACCACCATTCAAGTTTTTGTACGCGTCCGCAGAGGTCTTGAATTCGTGCTCGCTCCCGCTTTTTCCGGCCACGTCCGGATCAACACGTTAAGCACAGCATTCAGAACCTTAGAGAACCTACAACTTTATGACCATAAATTACCGACAACAACTATCATCTCTTCGTGCGTGATTGTTCAGATTTCGTTCACTTGCATTTCCTCCGCTTTGGCATGCTTACAGGCCGTTGCGCCACAATCAGGAAGCTTGCACATAGTGCGTATTGCGTCAAATTGTAGAGGTTCCCAATTGACCCTACATTATCCTAATAACACTGAACACATTATCCGTACATCGCAAGCATCTATAGCTATTGAGCAATCGCCTCTTTTGATCTAATTATTTGCATCTCTCTGTAGGTTTCTACAACATTTCCGTTCAGCTAGTACTTTAGGTTATGATGAGTTTTAAATGTGGATTTGATTAATGAAGGGTAATTTATCTTCATTTTGGTTACTCAAAAAGTTAATAAAGAATGAATTTCTGTGAGCGATAAGAATTCAAATATATATGCTTTCACTTTCAAGGCACGATCTGACTCCAAAATATTTTTTTTCCACGTGGAAGGTTGAGTATATGGGCAAGCACCAATAAACAGACACAAGGACAATAAAGGTACAGGTATATCTTTTTAGTGACTGTAATTCCCCAAGACTTATCTTGTTATGGCTATCCGAGGATAATATAGAAGGGGAAAAGAAGATTTGATAGGAAAGGCGGCGGAATAATTTGTTGGCGTCAATAGATTCCAGAAGGAATTATCTTGGGGGAAATTTTTGTCCAGGTTCCTAGGTTGGGGCCAGAATTGGTTCAATCTTGCCTGAAGACGGGTGTCCTCATGGCCTCAGTAGCAGGGGGTGAAAGGCTGCACACAGAACATAGTTGGCTAACAATGTGTGACAGGGAAGATAATCACATACCGTTCTGCCTGCCTCATACAGGCAGACAGATTGGGTGCATGTACTAAACAAATAATAATTACAAGAGAAATAGCATTGTAGCGTCGCCT
>SDVV010012672.1:0-15373 GCA_016164225.1 Gammarus roeselii | reverse complement strand
CACCAGACTTTCTTCCACTTACAATACCAAACTCACATTCGCCCTTACCTTTCAACTTCGTCTCACTCAGCGCCAACACATCTAACTTCCTCCTCACAAACATCTCGCCAATCTCCCTCCTCTTTACATCACTCGTACTACAGCCACGCACATTCAGCGACCCTAACAATAGGGTTCGGAGAGGCGTGAGCCTCTTCTCCCCCCGCTCCTCTTGCCGTCTTTGAGGAAAGGTTTTACAGAGAACGGGATTCCTAGCCCCTTCGCTCCGCTTCTCTTAGTCGCCTTTTTCGACGCGCAGGGGTTACGGTAGCACGATTCTACTCCCAGCTACGATGCGCCCTTTTAGTCGCCTTCTACGACACACGGTGCATACGGTAGCACGATTCTAACGCCCCGGCTACAAGGGTCTTTAACAGTTGAGTGCTAATTTTGCGTGCGTGTATAAGAGGTATGTGAGGTGCGCCTTGCTGTCGGCCATTTACCTTCCTGAGGAATTCGGCCTAGTGTCTGTATCTTTGACAAAGTAGATCACAGTATTCAGTTACCTAGACTACATAACGCAATTATCAAAGAAAATATTCACGAATCGATCCAAACTTTGCTTAAAGGCAGAACTCAAAGTATGGCAGTGAACTGGGAGACCTATGCACCAGTGCAAGTCATGAGTTGGGTCCCTCAAGGCACTGTGCGTGGCCATTTGCTTTTCTTAGTAATGGCTAATGTTTTGAACAAAACTCTGTCCACATTCATCTTTCTCCTTCTTTGCAGATGATAGCAGAGTCTTAGGCATAATGAATGACACAAAAGATGTAGAATGTATTTAAGCTGATCAGAAAATAACTAAGTCGGCCGTCAAAAACAGCATCCACTCGCCGTGGCCGAGTGGTTGGCGTGTCCGACTGCAGTGCCAGCCTCTGGTGCTACATGTTGCGAGTTCGAGCCTCGGTAATGACATGTCGGTCTTGTGGCGGGGAGATATGGCGCCTCTTCCCTCTGTGTCAGCCTAACTTAGCCACCCTCTAAATTAGGAGGAAACATATGTGTGTCTTTACAAGACAGGAATAAAAACCTGACTTAAATTGTCTTTATAACATTGCAGCAATAACACTGCCATTGAAGAAGAAGAAAGACTGTGTAACTAAGGCGTACAAGTGCAAACCAATTGTATATTCAATGAACATATTGCAAAGATAGGGTCTTGTAGCAGAAAACTGTTCCTGGGCAGTAGAACCTTCCTGTCGAGAGAAAGAAGGACAATGTTGACAAGTTGAAAAGAACTAATCCAACCCGTTGTGAACTATTGCTCTTCTCTGGATTCCACATAACTTGAAAGATTTGGAAGGATTTTAAGCAATTCAAAGAAGCTTCACCTCAAAAAGTACAGAGGTCAAGGATATGGACTATTATGACAGATTGAAAGCCTTACGGCTAAATTCAATCTAAAGACATTTTGAAAAATTATTGGTTATAAACGTTTGGGAAATTCTAGACAGCTACACGGCCAATGTCAACGAAAAAAATGTGTCAAATGTGACAGTGAAAAATTAGGCAATAACTGCGAAGTATTTACAAGTATCATGCATTGAAATACATTCTCTGCTGCCAACATTTAAACTTCTACTCCGTTTTCAACAAATTTCACTGCCATTAACCATTGAGAACTTTCCATTGTCAAGATTACTCTCTAAGTTTATAAGCTAAATTGTTAAGTAAGAAGTATCACAACCTATTTTGACAACTGTATATTTACAAGGGGTGCTTAGGGCCCCCATTACTGTAACTGTTGCCGTCTTTCACAGGTGGTGATTGGAAGTGATAAAGTGTCCGGTCAGATGATGGCCAGTATTGGGGGACAACAGATTCTACTGACCACAGCAAGTGGCAGCGGTGGTCAGCAACAGCTGGTGCTACCCGCTAGCGCTCTACAGGGAGGACACATTGCACTTAAAGGTCTTCAGTCTTTCCATACTTTAAAGGTGAGAAAAATTGCGCTCAAGAGTCTACATTCCTTCCACACATGGTGGGGCAACAAAATGTGTATGTACGCCAAGCCTCTTTCTCAGCCATTCCGTACGAACCATGAGGTTAGCATGCATTTCTGCTTTTCATTCGAATGAATTTTGATGAGGAAACATTACCGAGACGATTTTGAGAGAATTTTGATGACATTCGTCTAAGTTTTTTATTACCGTTTTCGATATTTTTATCTCTGTCGAACATTTTTTTGATGAATTAAAAAAAAACAATTTGTCCGATTTTATACGTATTCAACTGTCCATCAAAATTCGGCGTTTCTATGTCATGCGACTTTATTCGACGATATTCGGCGTCCTATCTCTTCCGACCTTTTTTCGACGATCCGAACACTCTCCCGCCCTATATAAGTGAGGCCCACCATACCCCGACATTCATTCGTGCTTCATGCATTGCCGCGACAGATTGTCTCACAGAGCGCTAACTACTACAGCTCAACCGCGCACTGAACTGCAACAGTCCACGCACCTTGCTTAACAGCAGGTAAGAAACGTACGCAGCGCCCCATCTAAGCAGTGAACTAGATTAGAGTGTCGAGGCTTTCTATTGGACTGGAGTCCATGTCCATCTGGCACCGAACGTCAAACCAGCAGCCAGCGCTGCATCAAGTCATCGACAAATGGGCAGTGAACTAGTGATCCACTGCCACTACAGACCTACAGATGGGAATTGCAATTGCAGAATGTGTACTTTTTATGCTGTATCTGTGACACAGTCTTGTTGCCGACAAACGCCACCCTTACTTAACTAGCATACGACACCTGCAAACAGCTGACGCCATCGGTGCTTTGTTTTGAATTAGGCGGTATGAGGACAGTTCTTCATACCGCCGTACAGATCAGTGCGTTTCATAAAAGACGTTCCTTCGCGAACCGTTCAACATTGGGTTTTATATCCTGCTCGTAGGGCAGATGCCGGGTAGACCGATGCCGGCCGTGGGCCGATGCCCGCTACAGGCAGAGGCCTGCTTCTGCTGTTTGGTCGTGAAGTCAGCAGTCTGCGGACAGCCTTTCACAATAATTACGTCCCATAAAGGCTGTTGCGAGGCCGGCCGTTTGCCGCACGACGTCATCTGGAATCGTTCGACAACGCCCTGCCGAAGCGACGTTGAGCTGCCGTCTTAGCAGACTAACAAATGATACTGATACTCTAAGCGGATGCTTGCTATAGGCAGATGACAGTTAAATTTCTTTCGTTGCTCCTCATATCTCTGAACGTCACCGCGTTCATTGATGTGAGGAGATGGTCTGTGACTACTTGGGCTTGCTCAGTGACATTATCTTTGAAATTTGTTAATCGAGACAGCGGTCTGCGAACAGCCTTTCACTATTATTACGTCCCATAAAGGCTGTTGCACGGCCGGTCGGTTGCCGCTTGACGCAATCTTTGATCGTACGACAACGCTCTGCCAAGCGGCGTCGAGCTGACATCTTAGCAGACGACAACCGGTTAACAAATGACACTCTAGGCGGATACCTGCTGCAGGCAGATGCCCGCTATAAGTAAATACCTGCTAATGGTGTATGGTCATGAAGACAGCGGTCTGCGGAAAGCCTCGCACAATTACTACGTGCCATATAGACTGTCAGGCATGGTACCAATTGAGTTGCGCAGCGCCTGCATTGTTCTGCTGTGTAAAGGAGAAGGAGATGAAAATAAATACTGCAACTTGAGAGATATCAGTCTGTTAATGTGTGGTTGGTAAGTTGTACGGGAGAACACGGGATCAAAAGGATTAGAGACTGTACGGACTGCGCAATTGGAGAGAAAGAGTGGTTTCAGGAGTGGTAGAGGGTGTGCCGATCAGATTTTTGCAGTGAGACAGGTCTGTGAGTAGCACCTTGCAAAGGGTAAGGACGTGTTCTGGGCTTTCATGGATCTGGAGAAGGCATACGACAGGATAGACAGGGAAGCGCTGTGGAAGGTGTTGCGTTTGTATGGAGTGGGTGCACATTTGTTGAAAGCGGTGCAGAGTTTCTATTATGGCAGCCGAGCATGTGTGAGAGTGGGAAGCGAGGCGAGTGATTGGTTCTCAGTGAAAGTGGGACCGAGACAAGGCTACGTGATGTCTCCCTGGCTGTTCAATATTTATATGGATGGAGTGGTCAGGGAGGTGAACGCGAGTGTGCTGGGTGGTGGTTAGGAGCTGTTGGAAGCGAATGGGCGAAGTTGGCAGCTGAACCAGTTGCTATTTGCTGATGATACGGCCCTGGTTGCGGATTCGGAGGAGAAGCTATGTAGGCTAGTGTCTGAGTTTGGTAGAGTTTGTGAGAGAAGGAAGTTTCGAATGGACGTGGGTAAAAGTAAAGTAATGAGATGCTCGAGGACTGTCAATGCGAGCAGAATTAGTGTCCTCCTAAATGAAGAGTTATTGAAAGAAGATCAGTGTTTTAAGTATCTGGGCTCCCATGTGGAGAAGACTGAATTAGTGGAAAATGAGGTGAGGTCGCGAGTGAAGAAGGGGTGTAAAGTGTTGGGTGCACTGAAGAGTGTAATGATCTGAATGGCGTTGGGGATGGAAGCAAAGAGGGCTGTATGAGGGTGTCCTTGTGCCAACTGTGCTGTACGGGGCTGAGACTTGGGGGTGAAAGCAGAAGAGAGGAGAAGGTCGAATGTTTTCGAGATGAAATGTGTGAGGAGCATGGCTGGAGTATCGCTGAGAGACAGGTTCACTAACGACGTGGTTCGCATCAGAACGGGGATAGTGAAGAAGTTATATGACAGTGTTGATTCGCGTGTTCTGAGATGGTTCGGGCACATGGTGAGGATGGATGAAGGGAAAAAGGTGTTGAAGTCAGAGGCGAGTGGACGTAGGCCTAGAGGGAGACCGAAGTTTGGGTGGATGGATGGTGTGAAGCAGGCGTTAGGAAGGAGAGACGTGAGTGTGGAGGTAGCGAGAGAGCGTGCACTGAATAGGTGTGAGTAGAGAATAAAAGCGAACGGATGAGTTTTGATGCTGCCCTGATGTGCTTTCCCGCCCTAGGCATGTCGTTGAGAGACGGGATGGTCGTGAGTGGGTGGGGGGGGGTGCAGTCTTCATGACGCGGTAGGAGTAAACCAGTCTCGCTGTCGGGCCCTGCTGCCGACACTGACCTCGAATCGCACTTATGAACCGGAGGGTGTGTTGCGGAGTCCCTGGCCGGACCCTTTAGCGTAAAAGAGCTAAGGTGTTCGAGTGTGAGTGTATGAGAGTGTGAGGTGCACCTTGCCGTCGGCCACCCCCCTTGCTGGGGGATGTTGGCGTAGTCTCTCCATCTGTATCTGATATAGGCTGTTGCGCGGTCGATCGGTTGCCACCCGACGCTTCAGTGGGATTCCTCACGTTCTTATGCTTTTCCCCAGGGGGATTCTAATGTATTCAAGAGGATTGTGCACCCTCTGTGGTACCTTAGCAGTAACCCTTGATCATGTCAGTTACCAGCATATCGGGATCCCTCTTGGGGACTGTCCCTCCCTCTTAAATTGTCCAGTGTGTCAAACCACTGCAGCTTGCTGCTGGGAGTGGCAACAGAGGGGTGATCTTTGGGTGGTAATTCTCCCGTGTGCTGGGGTGAGTTATACTTGAGTACAATCCTCCACGATTCTGGTGATTTGTGATTTGCATTTTACCAGTTCTACTTTATTATTTCCGTAAATCAAGGAGACTAGCATAGCTCCACAAGTACAGTCTGTGTGCTCCGAGTAATTATTAAACCCTTATATCTACTAGAATAAATTTAACTGCGAGCGGTGGTTTTGTAATGTTTTACATAAGATTACTATGGTACATTTTATACTGTGGTTTGCTCAAGTAAAGTCCATTAGCCAGTGTTCCTGAAATTTTCAGTGTTGATCATTCTAATACAGAGTTATTTTCTTTAAGAAATGTTATTTTACTGCAGAGCTTTTAGAATTTCATTTTTGTGGTTGTCTTACTCCATGCTCTGTTTAGTTCTTGAATATGAAAATTACAATACAAGCATATCGTGACCGTATATAATGAGCTAGTTCAGTCAGCTGTTGCTTCTAGCACAGTAGCAAGAGAGTGCTGGGTTTGTTCCCCTTGCTACCTTTTTATCGCTTAGCATGTGTATATGTGTTTGCATATTGGGTAGCACCTTGGGGGCTTCGGGTAGTGTCCCTTTAGTGCCAGGAACCCCACCTTAATATTGCATTTCATTCTTATATCATTACCAGATGCCCCGACCTCCATATGCCTACCTGTCAGTCTGAAGTGTTTACCTTGTCTTGTTGTAAAAAGTGGTGTAGGATGTGCTTGCCAGCCTGCAGGTCTGCTGAACGAAGATGCTGGTTTAGAACGATAGCTCTATTAGAGCAACGTTTTTAAGAGCACGTCTACGGCACAATCATAGCTCGTTAAACTTCAATTTAGGCAGCTCTTCTAAACCAGTGGGTAATGGGTCACTAACGACGTCTTGCATACCTCATGTCACAAAGTGTATTCCGGACTCATTCTGCATATTTTTTCCATTATTATCTGTCGCACGCGTCATATTGGTAATGTGCCTCGTATTTTCGCGCAAAACTTCGTGCTTTGGGTCGGAGCATTGAACGTATATTTGTATCAGAGCATCTTCTTTATACTGCTCTCTCCGTTGTTTCGGATCGGGAGCCACAGGACGGCCCCTCCACCCACACGACCATTTGGAGGACCGACGCTCGTGCGCACAATGTTCGTGCCTACTGCCCAAGGACGACCTCCACCCTCATTGCCTTAGGCAGTCCAGCTGTTTTGTAGATAGCGTATACCAACCAGCGGAGTGCACCATCTGCCTATCAACCATGAACGCGCCTCCGGGCAGTGCTACCTTGGAGGCGTTCATGAACAGATATCGGGCAATGAGACGGAAGTACACCGACAACATCGCATCTGACGAAAAAACATTCTTGCACCATAACTCGAGGCACCTTACCATTCCGGTCCGCAGCACAACCCATCCCGCTACTCAGAGAGGAAAACGGAAAAGAAAGGAAAGGCGGCAATCAAGATAAGGACAGACAGCATGGGCCTTTTTTCTCCTTCCCATGTGTCCAAGGGCTCCAGCAGGAATAGCTCGGCGCAAGGGAGCAGGTCTCCCTCACAATTCCTTTATCCCGGAGGTTCTTCCCAGCCCTCTACCTCTGCACCCAATATGGCCGACGAGGTGTGACCACCTTGTAGGACTTGAGTACTCTTTTTTTTTACCGCGCAGGAGAAGGGCACACCCGATTTCGTACCATTCAACCAGGAGGCGTTCCACCCTCACAGAGAATACACCACAGCACAGTAAATCCGGGCCTGCTCTCAGTGTCCGTGCGGACGGCATCGGACGAGAGAGCCGCAACGTTACTCACGTTCTTGTTCCTCTCCATACCCTGCCTCCAAAGTTTGGAGTCGACCATCATCGCCACAAACGTAGCTGATTCAGCTCCGACTTCAGCCCCATTACCCAATCAGGCACGGAGAGAAATGTCGCCCACGCACCCGCTCAGTCACCACCGTGAGCCTCTGGTCACCCACCCACCCCCGCCTCCTACCGAGGACGCCTCGACGCCTGTGCCTCCACTTTCGGCCAAGGTCACGAAATTCGACAGGGTCCTCTTGACACTCACGTCGCTGGAGACCAGATTTGAAACTAGACTCCGGTCCCTTTTCAACACCGTAGATACCAGGCTCCTAGTGGTGGAGGCAAGGGATCAAGGATGGGAGGACAATGTGGAGTACGGAGAAGAACCCTATGACAAACAGGGTGAGGAGGCGAAGGACGGATGGGCCGAATTCGACCCCCAACAGGGAGAGAGGGAGCGCTCCCAGCTTTCCCCACATTCCCCCCGTACCCACTCTCCGCGCACTCCAGCCCCCTCACCTCGTCCGGACTCGCCGCACACACCTTTACCGGAGATAGACGGGCAGCTTTCACTGCTACAGACCGCCCCGATACCCTCACAACCGCCACGTTTCCGGACTGTGCCTATGGATACCCCCCCTCGAGATCCCTGATGACGAGGGCCAGCACCGACCCCCTTCCCCAACCACAGGAGAAGTGGTATGTGCCCCCCTGAAGCACGACGTTCAGGAAGGGGCTTTTGAGCTGCGACTATACTGTCTACACCACAGAACCGCCCAGTAACCTTATCAAAGTTCAAGAGCGAGGCTTCAACTTCATTTTCTCTACGGTGGACCTGACGAGCTCTCTAGTTCAGAGCCTCGTCCGGATGTCCTCCCCTTTTCTGCCCCCGGCGGCCTCTAAGGAGCTTCCCCTCCAGCTCCTTAAAAGTATTATTGCTATCGAACAACCAGCCAATCGAGGAGTGACCATCAGGGAGGACGAACGGTTCAATATGAAACGCATTCCAAATGCCCTTCTGAAACTCCTCACGCAAATTAATGACGCCCTGCCCACCAAGTCGGCACCAACTGGGATCGACTCCTGGTCAAATGCTCACTTTGTGCTCACATCAGACTGTTCCACGTACAGTGCCCTGCTGGAATTTGCAATTACTCCAATCCTCCCCCCATGAGCCCACTTCGAAACCACCCTGAACAAGATCGCCTTCCCTCTCGATCACATTACTTCTGAAGTACGTGCGAAGGATCTCCAGCTGCGCTCTCAGGTCGCTCAGGAACTGCGGGGCTACTTACTCAGCGCGTCGCTGACGGGGCTTTTGGCTCGCATCAGTGATCCCGTCTTGACAGACGGCACACGAGTTACTCCACAGTTACTGCGTTATTTATCAGAATTCGCCACTGGCTCCATCCACAAACCACTAGCAGTTTCCCTGATCGTGGCGGCTCAGTGGAGGTAAAAAAAATCGCCTTCAGACTCTGGACGGGATGGCTCCAGATTCAGTTTGCAAAGCACTTCTAGCGGGATCAGTTATTGAATCTCAACTCTTCACCAATGAGGCGATCTCAAATGCTTTTCAGGCGCGTGAAAACTTCCGAAGCAGGACGGAATTTATCTCTTTTACAAAAGGGCTAAGTTGTGTGAGTGTGAGGGTGTGAGGTGCGCCTTGCCGTCGGCCACCCCCCTTTCTGGGGGATGCGGCCTAGTGTCTGTATCTGTATGCCCTCTCCACTTCCGGCTTCACAACCCGTGCACCGCAGGCCCCACGGCGTCCGTAGACACCCCAGAAGCGGGTCGCGGAGTGCGTTTCCTGACCAACGTAGTGTCCCAGCCGAGTTCCTTTCGTGGCCAGGGCGGGGTCGCGAGAATGTTTTTTCAATCCTACAGCGCCTCCTAGGCATCTGTTCGGTTCACGGACCGCACGGAGTCATGGCTCAACCAGGGGGGTGAACACTCTTATTTCCCTTCAGATTCCCCTCTTCTTCACCCTCTACTATCTCTCCTTATCTCCCGTTCCTGATTTGCTTCACTTTTTATTTACCTCATTTGCATCTTATGTTTAGTTCAAGTTTCCTTAAACTTGTCTCAGACTCCTTCTTAACAACTCTCCTGATAGTCTCTGCACACAAACACACACACACACACACATACACAGGCACGCACACAGACACACACTCAAACGTTCACATACCGGTTCTAACAATTCTCCTTTCGGGTGGCAAATAACAGCCAAGTTGAGTTCTTTCTTTCATGCAACTTTTTTCTACGACTATTCCTTTTTCTTCTTCTTCTTTCCATTTTTGCTGTTCTCATGCGTGAAATTCCCTACACCCTGTGTAGATCTCATGCATGGGATCCCCGTTTTCTGTCTCTTCTTCATCTTCCGTCTCAGCAGGTGTTGGAGCGCGTAGCCCGCACCTTAAGGACTACTGCGGATCCTTGGGGCTCTGAAGCAGGGTAGGTAGTGTGTTATTCCTCCTCACTGCCATCCGGGGAGTGCTGGGACCATATGGCCTCAGCATCTTAGAAGTTCCTGTACCTCCTGTGGCACCCGTACATACCATAGACGTTTGCCGCGTAAATGACTTTGACTTTGCGCAGTAGACCTTAACTCGAACTTTGAAAAAGAAGAAAAACAAAGACTAACTTGATGCAGCACTATATGCTGGTTTGACATTCGGTGCCAAAAAGACGATGACTCCAGCGCGCAAGAAAGCCTCGTCACTCTAATCTATTCTAATCGACCCTAGAGCGGTCGACAAACATCTCACAGTGTTAGATGTTTGTGAGATGGAAGGCACGGGGGCCTTCCATCTCCAAGGAAGGCACGGGGGCCTTCCATCTCCAAGGAAGGCACAGGGGCCCCAGTAGCTCACATACAGGTTCAGGGGCCCACTTCCCCACTGCCCCCTGGGCCCGGAGACGCAGCCAAACGACCCTTCCCCCCGCACAAAGTCTATGGGGGACTACGGAGAGCATGACCGCCCCACTTTCCGTTGGTACTGACGCTGTTCCGGCGGCCCTCCGGATACGTTAAGCACACTGGAGCGCGGCCACGCCTCTGGTCAAGCGCATACTTTCCAAAGGCCTCTCCTGGAGATGGGCGCCACGACCATCTTCCCTCGATTACGCGGTCTCACACCTCTATTGCTCGACTTCCTGCAGAAAGGTACAGTCAAGGCGGTACCCAAACAACCAGCCTTCGTCTCACGCATCTTTGCGATTCCCAAGGCCTCAGGAGGGGATCGCTCAGTAATCAACCTCTCCAAGCTCAACCACTAAATCCTGGTACCCACGTTCCGCATGTACAGCCCGCAAAGGATACGGGCCGTGCTGAAACATCCGCTTTAGTTCACCAAATTGGGCATCAAGGACGCTTTCCCGCACGTCCTAATGCACCCCATGTTCCAAAAGTACCTGGCCTTCAAACTACGAGGCCAGCAATACTTCTTCGCGGCCCTGCCATTCGGCCTCAACCTGGATCCGAAAATCTTTACGACGGTCGTGAAACTACCTCCCCTCTTACTCCACTAGCAAGGGATAGACGCTGCATTCTACATCGACGACTGGCTGCTCTGGGCACCGACAGCACATCAGTGCCGGACCAACACACAGACGGCCAGCGCCCTTCTACTCAAGCTAGGCTTCCACATCCACCTGGCGAAATCTATTCTGGAACCCACCCAGCAGATAGACTTCCTGGGAGCGACGCTAAACGGAGAGGTCGGGTCCATTGCCTCGACCTTACAGCATATCGACCGCTGCAGGGACGTGGCCACATATATCCTATCCCGCGGAACTCTCTCGCTTCAACAGCATCAGGCTTTCCTCGGCCTCATCAATTTCCTTACACCCTACCTGCGTCACGCTCGCCACTTTTTAAACGACGTGGTACTTGCAGCACGGTCCCTGCACTTATCCAGCAGGCCCACCGCTCTCAACGCCTGTTACCGCTTTGCAGTACAGAACTGGGGCAGCGATGCCTTCCCTCACTCCCATGTCCCGTTTGCGATGCCTCCGCGGAGCACCTCCTGTGGACGGACGCATCAGACGAAACGTGGGGGCAGTCTGCTGCAGCGACCAGCAGTCGTACGGCCTCTGGTCAGCAGTGGAACGCAAACTCTATATTACATCGAAGGAGTCGCTGGCCATAATCCATGTCTTGCAGACGCGAGCTCTTTCGCACCACACCACAGTCCGCGTGTTGTCGGACAACAGGGCAGCTGTAGTCATGGTCAATCACTCAGGCTCCAGCAAAGCACCGGCGTTGCAGAAGATCGGTGCGCAGCTCCTCAGAATCCTCCAACATCGTAACCTATCTCTTCCCGCGACCTACTTCCCGGATCGCAGAACGTCTGGGCCGGTCGACTCTCATGTCTCTAACCAGTCGAGACGGAGTAGACGCTGACGCCTCAATGCTTCGCCCGCCTCTCAACCCTGCGCGGTCCCATGCAAATAGACCTCTTCGCACACCCGGGAAACCACGAGCTCCCACTATTTGCGCTCCTTATCCTCACCCGACCCGCGAGCAGCTTTATTGGATTCTCTCCAGTCCAACTGAAATCAGTGGATGGAAATATACCTCTTCCCTCCATACAACCTGATCCCCCAGGTGCTCCGCAAGCTTGAAACGTACCGTTACAGCGGCGTCCTCGTAGTGCCCGACCACCCCAACGCACTGTAGTGGTCCCATGTTGTCGCGTCCTTCCGCGAGGTTTCACTCACCCTCGACGTGTCCCAGCGCTTCGAGGGCAAGGATGCGCCTCTAACTTCACGACCCTTCTTTCGTTGTGTCGCATTCAATTTCTGAATAGGGTTCTCACGATAAAATTTAATAGATCGCTGGCAGACACTCTGGTCAACAATGACAGACCATCGACCCAATACAAAAGTGTCTGGGCTCTCTTCCAAGCGTGGCTGCGCACCACAAAAGTGCAGTCCATCACCCAGACCACCCTCTTGACGTTCCTGCACTATACCGGCAAGCAGAGGCAGCTCAACCCGCGCACCGTTTTGGTTTACAGGAATACGCTTCATTTGCCTCTCCTGCACGGGTTTGGAGTCACGACCCAAGAAACGATCTTTGAGGAACTGGCGAGGGCTCAGTTTCACGAAAACCCCACACAAAGGAGGAGTTTCGTGACACAGTGGAAGCTGAAGCCGGTCCTTGACATGCTCGCCTCTCCTCGCTTCGATGCTCAGTCGGCGCCAGTATTGGCACTCTTCCAGAAGACTTTCTTCCTCGTCGCCTTAGCGGCAGCGAACAGGGTTTCTAAGAGTGCAGTCATGGCACGCACGGGACCAAATTTCTTCAAGAACCCTCTATGCGCGCTCGTACTGACCGCTGACAAGTTCCTGTACAAAAATCAGACCATCACCCACACGCCACCGCTCATCTCAATCGCCTCACTGCTACCCGACGGCTCTCAAAGCCTACGTAGCACGGTGTCCGTCAAACCACGACTTCTTGTTCATCCATCCTACTTCAGGCAAACCACTCAAAGCGTCATTGGTGGGGCACTTAATCTGCTCGCTTATCCATGATGCCACACCGAACGCTTTCACTAAAGCTCACGACGTCAGAAAGTATGTCTAATCTAATCTCGCTTGGACACGTGGGGTCCCTCTCCCAGGCATCATAGACAAGGCGTTCTGGAAATCGCCCCACGTGTTCGTTCGTAAACAAGTACCTATTTACAGTGAAGAAGCCTAACCAACCTTGCGCCTCATTAGGTACCAAGTAGATAGTCCTTTTTGCTTCCTATGTTTATGACAATTACATAAGCTAATGCCAAAATTTCACTACATAATATAGGATACGTATTCAATCATCTTACCATATCGTCCGAAAGCACTCAGCGCTAAGACTACAGGTCATAAATTACGCTGTTATTGAGTATATTTACTTTATCCCACTCAAGGGGCCACAAAATTACCATAGGAACTATTGTACGTACAGTGTCGGTACGGGTGTAATTAGGATTATATGGCCACAGCCTGATCGTTCACCCACTCTCATACTTGTGGGTAATATGTATGAACTACGTACGTCTTATCTGGCTGTTCAAACTCGAGGCCCGCATATTACTTTATTTGCTTTTGTTGGCACTGAGCAATACTTGAGTTTTCAGATCATTACAGTCATTACCCCCATTCATACAAATGTTTTATCATTCCTTACACGGCAAGCGCTTCTTTGAAACCTCTCAGTTTGAGATGCAGCAGATCCATCCAATTTCTGTGCTCTTCTGGCATAGGTCAGCTTGCGCTACATGATGGTATTTTCTATGCAAACTATGTGGCTCTTACGGAATGGCAGAGAAAATAACTTAGGTTATCTCGATTCTCTCAGTAAAAAGCTATTTATTTTCTAATGTGGTAAGAGCCATAAGGGTCTCCCCCCCCCTGCTACTTGAAAAAATAACTGTCACTAAAAGGTTTTTCTTAGTATCACAACCCAGAAAATCTGAACCCCCCTGCTTACCTTAAGCCCCACGCTGGCAGTTGCCTCAGTTTTTCTGACAGGAAGCCGCTTTTCACCGGCCCTCATGAATGCCGGGGTAAAGTAGACCTCACTTATATAGGGCGGGAGAGTGTTCGGATCGCCGAAAAAAGTCGGAAGACGTAGGACGCCAAATATCATCGAATAAAAACGCAAGACATAAAAACGCCGAATTTCGACGGACAATCGAACACTTAAAAAGGCGGGAAAATTCGATTTTTTACAAAAATATCAAAAACGGTCGAAAACTACTTTCGACGAATGTTATCAAGATTCTCTCAAAATCGTTTCTGTAATGTTTCCTCATCGAGATTCATTCGAATAAAACTCAAAGGCGCACGCTAATCAAATGGCTCCTGCTACATTACAGAGAAATAGCTTTATGTTGAGAGAATCGAGATAACAAAAGTTATAGTTTATTCCTGTTTTTTATTTCATGCTCAGGTATTGGCCGTTTCCCTGCAGAATTTAAATAACCAGGTTAAAGATGAAACTGCTCGCTTTGTTGCATCGATAGGCAGAAGCTGTCGTGTGTGGTAGCTACACTAAATTTCTTAGCGGATTGTTAAATGTATGTTATGAAATTAAAATACATTTAGAACACTTCTTAAATTCCTAAAGCTTGAAATCCAACCTTAAAAAATGAAGGAATGATCTTAATTCCGTTGTTTATTTCAGGTTATTCCATCTGGCAGTGTAATTAGTGGTATGGGAGCAGTTTCGAACAGAGGGCGTCCGATGCTGGCCCGCGTGGTGCAGCAGCAATCGCCTCGAGCCCGTGTCGCTCCGACGCAGGCCAACGCTCCACGTCCGCTTCTCTCGACGGGTGTCGGTGCACTAACCAAGCAACAAAATCCTGCCATGCTGCAGACCCTTAATAATTCATTCGCCAACAATTTGCTGGCCAGTGTTAACTCTACCAATAGTACTCTCAATAATAGTAACGAATCTGTCGATAGCTCAAGTACCAATCCTCCTAATTCGTGACATTAGTACATTTTTTAATCTCTTGTCAGTATTTGTTTCTATATAACTTCCCGTTTTATTTATAACATGGATTTGTTCCGCGTGTATAGTTGCATATGAGTTATGTATATTGTATAAGCACAAGATTTGTTGCATATATTTATTGTGAATAGTCGGAAAATAGGTTTTGTTATTCAACTGTTCTTGAAGTAAAAAATACGTTAAACTGATTTTATTGCAACACCAAATATAGTTTATGCCTCTAAGTGAATTATAAGCTACTATCCATTTTAGAAATAACGGCCAACACAACGACAAAAGAATTCCTAATCTTTTGAAGAATAAGATTTCAACGAAATTTTCATTGGAGGAAGTCGTGTTCAAAACTACAGATACAGACACTAGGCCGCATCCCCCAGAAAGGGGGGTGGCCGACGGCAAGGCGCACCGGCCGGTAGCCCCTCAACTTACACTCTGGGTCCCGAATGCACCGGGGAACCGTCGTCAGCAGCAGGGCCCGACAGTTTTCACTGGTTTACCCCCG
>SDVV010012671.1:0-15374 GCA_016164225.1 Gammarus roeselii | reverse complement strand
GGAATCTTGAAGTCTCCAAGTACAGAACTATTTTGTGTGGTGAGGACATCGACGCGGGTGTTGTACACATCGATATCTTCTGCAACCGTGCTCTTTCTAGGACGATAGCCGAGTGTGATTTGCAACTTTGTATTTTACCGAACACTTGAAGTGATACTATGTCGTGTCTGCTTGTTGGAATGTAGACTTACAATATTTGTAGAATATTTCTTACGAGGAACAATACTCCACCACCCACTTGGCCTTGTCTATCTGTGTTGAATAGTGAGAAAATTCTGCTGCTCGATTTCATCCATGATTCTGGATTGCTGTTATGTCGATCTTTACGTTCATTGCAAGGATTCACCGTTTGTCGATTTTGTCTCTGAGACTTCTAGCATTTACCTAGTATCATTTGGGAGTATCTTGGCTAGGATTTCTGCCAGAAGCTCTTCGGTCTCAGTCAGGAGCTGCTGTGGCACTTTGATCGGCTTTTGTATTGGTAGTATATCTGTTGTTGTTATCTGTTTAGTGCAGGGCAATGATAGTGCGCCCCCGATGGACGTTTTTGAAAGGCTAGACTGACAGGACTAATGCAGAGCAATGATAGAGAGTCCTCGAGAGGCGTTAGGAGCAGGTTAGACTCACAAGACTAACTCAGAGTAATGATAGAGCGTCCCCGAGGGATTTTAATGATAGGTTAGACCGATAGGCTTAGTGCAGGGTAATAATAGTGCGTTCACAAAGGGCGTTAGTGGTAGGTTAGGCAGACAGGGATTGTGCGGGGTAATTAAGGGCCGCTAGTGATAGGTTTGGCTGTCAGGATTAGGGCAGGTTAATGATAGTGCGTGCCGAAGAGCTGTTTCTGATAGGTTAGGCAGACAGGGTTAAGCAGGGTAATGATCGTGCGTGCTCGTGGTGTGCGACTGATAGGTTATGCTGACCGAATTAGTGCAGGGTAATGCTATTGCGTCAGCGAGGGGCGTAAGTGATCGGTTATACTGACATAATTGGTACACACACGGGCTGATGATAGTGCGTCCCTGAAGGGCGTTAATGACTGGTTAGACTGACAATATTAGTGCAGGGTTATGATGGTACGCCCCACCGTGGCGTTAATGATTAGTTAGATAGAGGTAGTGCTGGGTAATGATAGTGAACCCTGGAGGGGCGTTAGTGATTAGTTAGATTGAGATGTAGTGCTGGGTAATGATAGTGAGTCTTCGAGGGGCGTTAGTGATTAGTTAGATTGAGAGGTAGTGCTGGGTAATGATAGTTAGCCCTGGAGGGGCGTTGGTGATTAGTTAGATAGAGAGGTAGTGCGGGGTAATGATAGTGAGTCCTGGAGGGGCGTTAGAGATTAGTTAGATTGAGAGGTAGTGCTGGGTAATGATAGTGAGTCCTGGAGGGGCGTTAGTGATCAGTTAGATTGAGAGGTAGTGCTGGGTAATGATAGTGAGCCCTGGAGGGGCGTTGGTGATTAGTTAGATAGAGAGGTAGTGCGGGGTAATGATAGTGAGTCCTGGAGGGGCGTTAGAGATTAGTTAGATTGAGAGGTAGTGCTGGGTAATGATAGTGAGTCTTCGAGGGGCGTTAGTGATTAGTTAGATTGAGGTAGTGCTGGGTAATGTTAGTGAGTCCTAGAGGGGCGTTAGTGACAGGTTAGACTGACAGGTGTAGCGCAGAGTAATGATTGCCCGTTCCCTAGAGACGTTAATGATCTGTTAGACTGGCTGTATTGGTGCACGGTAATGATAATGTACCCCCGAGATGCGGTTGCAATACATACGACTGACAATATTAGAAAAGAAGGGGCCAGAATGCATGTCACAGATTTGCTCAAGTTGTGTCAATATTCGGGATAATTATAGTCAGTAAATTCCATCAATAATGTTATGAATAGGCGAATTTCCCGTGCACATTCATTTGTTTACTTAAGTATTTTCCTTTGAGTAACGACGCCCTCTCTTCAGCATGAATTAATGTCAAAGTTGCATCCTATTTACCATGCCACGTCATCCTCACACCCTCTTACTCTCGCCAGTCAACAGAATCCGCTCCTTCTTTCCAGCCATCACAACGCGGGCGCCATCCTGTCTTGCCCACCTGCACCCTCGCCCTCTGCCCACCAGCACCCTCCCTCCTGAGCTGAGAGTGGAGTGCCGGACCGCTGCAGGGGGCGCGGCCCTCGGCGATGAAGGGGCACCAGCGGCGCTCATTGAAAACCTCGCCCCCAGAGACATGAAGTAAGTGATGTTTTACCCCTCCCTGGCGCCTGCTAATCCCATAGCGCATTGTGCAAGTCAAGCATAACGGCCTCTGTGATTGTGAAATCAATCTTATCGCCTATTAGGCGGAGTTAGGTTGATTTGAATTCCTGTGTAATCATCGCCGTTAACCTCCCTCACTCAGAATATGGACCGCTAATTAAGGTAAAAGACAATGTTGATGTAATTTACCTTTGACACGTGGAGGGGATCAAAATCAAGCTTGCGGGCCTGGTGACAATACTGGGTTAGTTACCAAGACAGAATTTATTGCAATAGAACACTAACGACCAAGTCCAGCGTTGCACTGGATGAATGACATACACATGCATTACAAGCGATCCTACAGGAAGAGTAACGGCAATTATCACTAGTATTAACCTGGCAAGATTATCAGGACAATGAAGGTCCCCCCCCCCTCCCCAAAGGTCGGATGAGAAGGTTACTAGTGGTCATGGCAGCGTTGGTGAAGGATGAACACTATAAACACTTTGAACTCCTACTGGCCTGCCCACTTCCATCACTCCTGCTGCCAACGCCTTGTGCTAGCCCGCCCGCAGCTATCACTTCTGCTGCCATTGCCTAATACTTTGCCCGCCTGTAGTCTTCTCCATATATTGGTCACATTAATTCTGCTGCCATGTATTTAGACTGGCCTGAACGCTGCCATCCCTTTTCTGCCAATCCCCATAATGGCCTGCATATACAATCACTTCTGCTGTCATTGCCTCATATTGACCCTCCCGCTGTCATCACTTCTGCTGTCATTGCCTCATATTTACCTGCCCGTTGCCATCAATTCCGCTGCCTACGCCTCATAGTGACTACCGGCTGCCATCACTTCTGCTGCCATCTCCTCATATTGGCCCGCCCGCGGACATAATTTCAGCTGCCATTTCCTCATGTTGACCCACACGCTGGTAGCAATCACTTCTGCGCCTTTGTCTATCATTCGTTCGCCTACTGCCAACATTATTAAATCATTTATTGCCATCCTCTAGCATTGGTTTTATATTTTTAAGATTAACACATCAAACTTATTTTTTAGAAGCACTATTTGAAATAGCGAAACGAGAGATAAAATGATTTCGTGGCAGCTCATCTCCTGTCGGTGATAGGTTTGTACTTGACATTTCTGCTGCCATTTGCCTTATGTTTGCCCGCCCGCCCGCTGCCATCACTTCTGCAGCCAATGTCTCATATTGCCTGCCCACTATCATTACTTATGCTGTCATGCCCTTACACTGGCCTGCCCACTGTTATTACTTCTGCTGCTATTGCCTTGTATCAGCCCTATCAGCCGCTATCACTCCTGCTGCCTTGTATCAGCCCTATCAGCTGCTATCACTCCTGCTGCCAGAAGTGATAGCAGCCCACCCGCTGCTATCACTACTGCTGCCAGCAGGGTACACTAACATTACAGTGATAGTGTACCCTGGCTGCCAGTGCCTCATATTGAACAAACCGCTGTCATCATTTCTGCTGCCCTTGTCTCATATTGGCCCGACCGCTGACATAAATTCTACTGCCATCACGTCATAACGGCCGCTTTCTGCCATCGTCTCATTAGCCTGACGCTGTTTTAAGTTCTCTTCAATTATTGCAAATAAGGTCTAGTGTATATTCCTCGAATCAAAATCAACTACTACACGTAAAGTACCATTCAACCTCGATTTAATTTGTGGGAACAAACAACTCTCTCCTATAAGGCCCCGGTGCAGCACGCCGTTTGTGCTGCGTTCCCGTTCAGTCGTCGGGATAACCTCTGTTAACCGGTGTCTTCTCAAGTTATTACTTCTTGGTCATTTAATTGTGCCGTGTATCTGATAAATAAACCATCTTGAGGTTATCTCCCTACGAGAGAGCATGCATGCCCATGGCGACGCCCGCAGATACGGCCTGGTGTATCGCGACTTTTAGTCACACCGTCAAGCATCTGGGAGTTTGGCTCGATACCAATATGAACTGTTTTCATCTTGTGAAATTGTTATGTTCATGTTCCTCAATCGAACCAAATCTCAATTTGATTTCCATCGAGGCTTCTCATCAGCAGTCCTCTCCGATCTTTTCACCACCACGATTCCCAGACCTGACTGAACTTCACGGCAAAGTTAGCTCAAGTAGGAAATTTTTGTAAGAGTAGATCATTGGATGCCTTTCCTGAACAAACTCGGCAGGTTAAACAATATCGAACGATTGGAGCCAGTGAAGCTATCCGAGTTTTCAATATCCAGAATATGTTGTTATGTGTGAAAATTAAAGAATTTATTTTCAATTCGTCCAGCGTCTTATAACGATGAACACGAAACGAAAGTAACACTGATATGGAGTTCGTCAGAACGAAGACGTGTGCAAAGGCGTTTTCAGTCACAGGCAGAAAAAAAATCAACAATCTATCAGCGGAATTAGAATTTCCTCCATGCCGTTTCCCTTGCCCCTTCTTTGTCCATCCGACGTTCCTCGATTGTCCAGAACTCCCGCTCTCTATAGTCCTTCCCTTGTCTCTTATTTGTCCATCCAATGTTCCTCCCGCGGCCCTAAGTGCCTCTCCACACTCCCTCCTCTGTCTTGTTACAAACATCACTTCTGAATGCTGTCTGCTCTGTGCTGCAGGTACGGCTTCTTGTTCCTCCTCCACTTTCCTGGATCGGACGACGCGCTGGACGTGATGGTGGAGACGCTCAGAGCACGCGGTGTGCGGATGCGGGTTGAGTACAGCAGCGTACTGGACTGGGACGAGGCGTCGAGGTAAATCAACGGACAGGTGCCATAGTTGATAGGTAGCTCTCACACTGCCATTCTACCAAGCAAAAGAGCTTCAGTACTGCACACACAGTCGCCTGAGATGGGTGTTCCACTGATGGGACACTGTTGCCTATCAGTGGCAGGAAATAAGGCGTGTTATTTCGTATTTTTGCTTCATATTGCGTGTTACGATGGCGAGTTCTCGTGGCAGTCCGAGCGACAAGTAGTGCACTTAAGGAAGCATGGGGCGTATCTGAGTAGGAAGACAAAGGATACCACTCAATTTGACACCTCTCATCATCAGTTCATTCATACAATTCTGTAACAGCTGTGAAGTTAGACACTCTGCTCAGGCGGCAAGTCAACCTAGATGAGCGAGGTGTTCCCATGCTTTAAATTCATTTCCCATGCTTTAATTTCAGTTCCTTCCCATGCTTTATCTTTCATGGAATACCAACTGAGCATTGCCTAGAGAGCTGTGAATTACCATGAAACGACATATTCTTTACCTTTCGCGAAAATAAAATGATGCAACACAAAGCAAAAAGTTGAGCTACTGTCGTAATAACTTACTTTTGTTGTTTATTGAGTCAGATGCCTTTTCTCGTGTACTGACCGTGTCCCCATATTCAAGTATTAGATGACTTTGCCACAGCCCTGCCCATCTCTAGCCCCTCCCCCCATCAAGTCCTCCCTAGCCCACCTCACACTCAACAACTACAAATCCTTTGACCCAATTCGTTTGCTAGATCATTTTTTCTCGTCACGAGCATGAATTCCATTTACTATAATACTCTAGTTCTATTAGCATTAGTCATATTGCAGAATTGGGAAAGGTTGATCATATGATCGTAACACTCTTGCCCTGTAATTATTAGATATTGGAGGGCTTGGGAAAGATTTATCATGTAATCATAACACTCTTGCTCTGTTAGCATTAGGTATTGCGGTGATTGGGAAGGATTGTTCATTTAATCAAAACACTCATGCTTGGTTAGCATTAGGTATTGCGGTGATTGGGAAGGATTGTTCATTTAATTAAAACACTCTTGCTCTGTTAGCATTAGTTATTGTGGTGGTTGGGAAGAATTGTTCATTTAATCATAACACTCATGCTCTGTTAGCATTAGTTATTGCAGGGCTTTGGTTATATTGTTCATTTCGTCGTCGCACTCATGCCCTGATGACAGTGTTAGTGCAGAGTGCGCTGACCGCAGTCCTTCCCTCCGCTCTGTAACTGTTGCATTTCTGGTGAAGGTGTTAGTGCAGATGCACTGACCGCAGGTCTTCCCTACACCCACAACAGAGACAGTTACGGAGGCTGTATGGCGTGCGAGGACAGCAGCAGTCACAGGCCGGGAGAGCGCTGCGTGAGGCTTTACCTGTAAAGAGGGAGCAGCCAAGGATGACGGAGGACTTCAGGTAAGGAGGGAGGGGATGGGAGGGGAACAAAAGATACCGGGAGAAAGGAGGGAGATAGGGGGAAGGGCTGGGAGCTGCGTTGGAGGACTGGGGAGTGCAGGTAGGGAGCCGGAGAGGGGCAGCAACCCTGGGAGAATTATGGCGATTAAAGGCATCTATTAAGGAGCGGAAAAATTATATGTTTTATAATGAACGTTACGAGTGTTTGTTTAATGTCGATTACCCTAACTATATTAGAGATTACCCTTACTATATGGTAGACTATCCATACTACGTGGTAGACTACCATTACTATTTTATTAGGCAATATGTTGTTATGTAGCTATCAATCCATAGCCAACAGCCCCAGACAGAGCACAGCTTGATCCACTCGATCAATACTTCCTAAATCCACCTAAGTCCTTATTCCCAATCAACTTTTCTTATGCTCACCTGAGTCCGTGGACCCAATCCCTCCCAATCTCCCATCATCACTCGCCAAACCCACCTACCTCCTAATCACCATTCACCACTCCCTGGACACACCCAATTCCTAATCCCTATTCATCATTTCCTAGACCCATCCAACCCTCAATCCGTTTTCATCACTCCCAAAATCCAACCACCTTTCATTCCTCAATCATCATTTCCTAGAACCAGCCACCTTCCTATCCCCAAGCATCACTCTCTAGAGTGCATTAGTTCCCATTCCCTAATCATCACTCCGGATGCCCCTTCACCTTCCTACCCCCAATCATCCCCCTCCATATCCCTTCACCTCCCAATTCCCAATCATCATTCCTCAAACCTTCTCAACTCTCAATCCTCAAGCATCAATCCCCAGACCAACTCATCTCCTAGTCCCCATTCAGCACTTGCGAGACCACTCACCTCCCCACTACCGACCACCAACATCTTCCCTTCCTTTGCGCAGCCTTGTTGCCGTGGTTGCAGCCCCGCTGCAGCGACACCGGCGCTCCTTGCCAGGCGCTCTAGGCGCCATGGGCGGCAACTCTGTTGGTGGCTTTCGACTAGGCTTGCGACCACCCGAGATGAACATTAGTGAGCACATGCCAACGTCAGAGTGTTTCTATAAGTGTTAACAATTCAAACACTCTATATAATTGAGATCAAATGACAGTTTGAACTTTGAATTAATTAATTTGATTGAAAAACGGTGAACTTTTACATGTTTTAGTGCATCAAATGGAGAAAAAAAATCGCTCTGAAATGGAACCCATTATTATATGTGCAGATCTGAACCCATCGGATGAAGCTTGCAACTGCACGACGAACTTTTTCCTTGCTCACTTCTGTCACGAATTTTCTTATCTGTTTCTCCAGTTATTAAATTTTCTTTGTTGTTCTCTAGTGGACAATGGATTCCATCTCTCCCCAAAACCAGTAGTTGAACTGGCTTAGGTCGGGGCTGTGTCCGGGCTGGACACATTGTTCAAAGAAGATTGAGGTACTTCTCGAAAAAAAATTGGGACACATTTCCGGAGCGAGTAATCAGCCGCATAACGAGCTAGGCAGAGCTCGCTCATAGCCTCGACTTCAGCTCTCTATGTGCAGGTCAGGGCCTTGAACTGATAAAATTGTGGAAGGTGAGTTGGGCATTGGAAGGTGAGGCGGTCTGGCGAGTGACGATTGGGGATTGGGAGCTGAAGGGGTCTAGGGAGGATGATTGAGAATTTGAAGATGTGGGAATCTAGGGAGTGATGCTTGAGGACTGGGAGTTGAGGGGGTCTTGGGAATGCTAAGTGCGGATTGTGAGATTTAGATCTGCGTTCATGAGAATAGTTCCCATCTTGAAACCGCAATTACATTCTTGTCGTTTGTTACATTGAAACATTCGAACTTTACTCTTCTTCAAATTACTTCCTTAATTTAAAATTTGAAATGTTATTTGATATCGATTTTATAGAGCGTTTACATTGTAAAAGCTTTAGAAATACCTTGTGTTTTGCCTGGTTTCTCCTCACAGATTGACCGCAGAGTACGAACAAATATCAGGAAGCAAACTGGATCATTTTACTCGTGTCTTAGTCTACCACCAGCAAAATAGAACGTTCTGCCTCTGGCACGACCATCAGCTGTTGCCCTGAGAATGCTGGCTGTTGAATGGGCATCCAAGTCAAACTAACGTTTTGTTTGCAGTCATAAAGCTAATCGAGGTGAGTGGCCCGACCCCGGCCCAGCAGTCTCACTAATGAATTGCCAATAACTCTCGAAGAATCGAGTGTAAATGTGAAGAAAAATTTGTTATGTTTTTTAAGACAAACTTTGTGCAATAGATTAGTGTTTCGAGTCACTAGTTTTCGGCTCACTAGACTTGAGGTCAAAAGACTAGTTCGAAATAAATTAGTTTTGATGTTTTCATATAATGGTAGTTACATAGCTATATTCATTCAAGCGGTACTTACAATTGCATGGTACCATTCCGCTTATATATTTGATAATGAATGAAAGGACATATCGGTCACACTGTCAGTGTATCGCATTATTTCCAAGGTTGAGCCGCAGCTACAATGACTTTTCAATCTCAGATGCTCACAAGATTTTCAAGTTGGCAACAAGAGAATAGGAAGGGAATGAATAAGAAGGCAGTTAATTTGCCTCATGAATTGATTAAGGAATTGAAGTTGTACAATGCAAGACAAACAAATTGGCAGTGGGGAACTTAGCTAATTAGGGTGGTTTCCGCGAGAGACCAGGACTGGAAGACAATGCTCGTGGGGCACCATTGTGTGGGCTGCCCCGGCTTGGTCTTGAGCCTGGTGTCCAAGAAAAAGGCCTGCTGCCGGGATGACTGCGATAGCTGTCTCCAGGGCATGTTGTGACGTTCTTGGTAAGGACAGTTTCTTTTGACTCTTGGTCCTATGAAATCCCATTGTAGGTGCTCCCCGGGTAGCCTGGCTGGGCCCCCGGGTCCGGGCTGTGGAATAATTCCTTTTGTTACATGGAGTAATGTCTCTTTGTTAAGACCTTTATGTTCACCCACTAAAGCCGCAGGCAACAATATGTGCCTTTAATTGATTGGAAAGTTTGGGCTCAGGCTGGTACCCACAAGTCTAGTTAAGTAGTCAGCATAAATTGTTATTGAAGTTAAAGAATGGAGGAACTGGCTCCGTCGAGTGGTAATGACTCACTATATTTTAGAATTGGCTGTTATGAAATAAAATTCATAAATCTAATTCCAATTTTGTCAATTTTAACACTGCATATGAAATATGTGTGGAATTATGATTCAGCAGGGTTCATAGGGAACATATACCTGCTGAAATTCTTTTCTAGCTGACACAAAATACAGTCAGGCTTGGCTGCCACATGGTTTGACATTATTCATCTCACAAAATGAAAATGGGTTACTATATTATATTTGGCTAGCTTTAAGCATGAACCTAGGAAAGGGCATTAATAATCTAAGATTGCGTTCAAGTATTTCTATGTTGTCCACCTATGTTACACTATTTACAATCACCAAATCAGGCATCACTTTCAGCCTGGTGCTGTACACTGGACTAATTGCTAAAGTATGGTGTTAAAAAAAAAACTATCACCATATTTATATACATATTCTAGGCCCTCCTAAATGCTTAAAAAAAACTGTTAATGAAACTCTTAATAGAAACTGGAACACTTACCCAGTATTGGCTGGCAGACTCACTGAACCACGCACTAAAGAAGTGTTTATAGAATGAGTATGTTGGTTCACAATGCCTTGCTGCAGGCTTGCTCGATGTTGCCGCTAGCAGAATAGTTTAAACTAGTTTTGTCTGAAACTTTCATTTTAGATATGTCGGCTCCCATTGTTATGATCGGCCTCCTCTGACACAGATTTATAAACTTGGGTGCGTAAAGAGTGCCCCTAGAAACAGTGTAGGACTTAGGCCTGTTAACTCTTAGCTCAAATTTCATGGAGGTCCCTTGCCTTGCATATATTTTATTCCCCTCCGATGTGTGAAGGGAAGCAGGTGGCCGTCTTTCTCGGATTGTATAACGTAGGAGACATTGACGAAGTGAGAGCCATTTGCGTGTCAGCGATAGGGGGAAGGAAGACTAGGTCCCATAACACTGATTAACGCAGGGTTATTTTTATTGTTTAAAGATGGGAGGAGCCTGTATTTTGCTTAACGGATTTTGTTGTATATTTGCCAATGAGGTCTGGGTATTAGAAAGCCCGCCTCTTTAGCTGGTCCCAAAAATGTGAGTTGTTTCCTGATTGGAGGAGTTCTTCAAACACCTACTCAAGGCCCTCCCTTAGCATTCAGGGCAGCCCGAACGGCAGAGGGCAGCAGCACTCTCCCGCCAGCAGCGATACCACACACACTCCCTCCAGCCTGCGGGCTCAGGCCTCCTACTCTACCCTACGCCCGTCTTACACTCAACACTTTTCTTTTTGAAGTGCACTTTGTTACTCTGTGTCCGTTATGACAATCAAGTTTATATCAGTGCTCTATTGAGTTTACCTGTTGACTTGTTACTTTTCTTCTTGAAAAATACTATTATAAAACCAATGTTTCATCATTCCAACCTTCATTTACCCGATTTGAGCAACCGTGGAGCTAAAATCGTAACACCATGATTCGGTCTATTTGAATGAGCACCATGAAAAAATATATGCTTACCATTCTATTTTAGTACCAATTGTAGGGACACTTGAGGAAAAGTTATTTTTTTAAATCTGGGAGTAGAATCGTTTGAGTTTCATTATATCATTGAAATAAGCACCATGTTATAGATAGATAATGTTTCAATGAGGCATATAAGCCTACATTGGTAGTAATTGAGTTGAGGTAAACTGTTTTTCTGACTGTATATCAATGGGAGGGAAGTGCGCGCTTTCGACGCCAATGCCGCTGCGCTTTAGCAGAGGTATAACCATTTTCTGCTTAAGGCTATAGTCAGTGTGTATCGAAATGTCTTGGCGTGTGGGTTGTGTGCTTCTATCGAGCGCAGGATACAATAAAAAAATTGGATGCTTCCTCCACTGTTGACTAGAACTCCACACGTAGCTATAAGGATGTAGTTGATTAGAAAGATTAAACATTTGCCTTTCTAGGTTGTTATACTAACCGACGCTACAGTTAGAATTACGTTGAGTTAACAGTATTAGCCTTCTTGTAGTAGCTACATACTAGACCAAAATTTACGGTCATGATTATTTTGTTGAGTGAAGAAACGATAATCAATTCAAGTGAGTTCATAGTCCTAGCTGGATAGTGTGTACATATCAGGTAGTCCATGTAATGCATATTTAATGCACATGGGTTCTCAAAAATACAAGAAAAAGAACTCTTCAGAGTGGTCAATGGTGTCGTCTGAAGTTTCCACCAGCAGATGGAGAATAGAAAGTAACTCATTTCACTCATCTAGTATTGCAAGCTACAATTTGTATTTTAGATATATTCGTGACCAATACCTTTACATCACGGATGCAAACCGACAAGTAACAGAGAAAAGGCAATAATAAAATGGTTTTAAAAGAAACTGCCGTATTATTTTTACATCAAAGTTTAATCCAACCCTGCTCGTTTTGGATCAAGCCGATATACGGGGCGCTTAATAGGTTAGACCATTTATGTTTTCTCTAAACAGATGTTGGTTGTTGCTCAACCCCTACTCCGCCTGCAATGGAGGAGCCACAACCAACGCACAGCTCGGAAGTCCGGAAACCCACCGACTTATGCATGTTGTGAGTGTTTCATCAGATGCAGGCATTTATATTATGCCTACATCGCTGAGGAAGTGGATGCTGTCTCTTGTGCGTTATCACAGATCACGTGCCGACGTGATATTATGGTGGAGTCTGCCGGGTACGACGGCTGAGCACTACGTCATGACGTGCTCGACCATATCGGGCAAACCCCGGCCTCGCAAACTGAGATCGGAAGGTGGACCCGGTCAGCCCTGGGCAACCCCAACTCCTTTACTTCCACTTCAGGCAGGTGACCCTGTTGGACCGTGTTGAGTCAGTGCTCACCCAATGCAAGAGCTGTGAAGTGTGTGTGTATCTGTTTGTGCACAGATTGTTGTCTGTAGGACGGAGAATAGTCCTGCGGAGAGAGCCGAAGTGTGTTGCAGATGTGTTGTGTAAGTGCCTGATGGTTTGACGAGGGTTCAATGAGTTGTGACAGGGATGTGTCGGGTCAACAGTCTTGTTATAAGTTTTTGGCCTTGGTTTCCTCATGCAAGTGGGAAATTGGCTTGGTCTGTGTACAGCCCGTTACGATGGTCAAGGCCGTGTTCTGTATTCTTTGCAGGAAGTTAATGTGTAGGTGCAAGGCCAGAGGACCAGGCGGTGATTGCGTAGGAGATGATGGGCATTCTAAATTGTTTAAATAATGTTGTAATCGATTCCTTGGAGTGACCGTAGGTGGTTGTGGTAAGTGCCCGGGACACGTTCAGTCTTGGTCTGGCTTTAGAGCCGATATTGCTTATGTGTGGTTTGAATGTCCTCCCTGTGTCATAAGTTACTCCAAGGATTGTGGCACTGGGACTGTGGGGTATGGAAGTGATGTTAAGCGCGAAATGAGGGTGGTTACGATGTTCACTGTTGTATGGTGTTAGTAATGTTGGGGAAGACTTGCTAGCAGACACCCTCATTCTATTGTCCAGCAGCCAGACTTCAAGAGAGTTCTGGGACTGCTAGAGGTGGGACTAAGGTCGAACACTACAACCTGTTTGTGGTGTTGTTCGATTATTGTGAGCTCGTCCACTTTTGTGCCGAGGTAGGTGTTGGGTTATGTTGGAATGGGCAATTAGAGCATGAAGGCATTGAAACGGGAGGGGAAAGGACAGCCCTGTGGGACACCATGGGAAAATGGCGGTTGAGTGATGGCTTGTTATTGTAGACAGTGTGTGCATGTAGAATTTAATAAAGCTAGCCCTATTTATTTCCTATGTAACCCTAATTACACTCCAAAAATTCTTATAATACAGGACTAAGAACATACACTATCTTGTAGAAATGGAAGAGATGAGCAGATGACGAATATTTTTGGTATGGGAAGCTAAACAACACTACTCTAGCAGTAAGGTCGAACATTACAACCTACTTAAACTTATTAAGTTACTACATCTATGGTAAGGATGTCTTCAGTTGGACGTACAATGCACAAAAGACAGTAAAATGTAACATATCGGCAAGAAGCGGGGTAGCTAACAGACACACAGCTAAGAAACGAGCTAACTGACGGACTCAGAGACAGAAAACGGGCTTACTAACGGACAGACCGACAAGAAACGAGATAGTTAACGGGCTCACCGACAAGAAACGGGCTAGCTGACAGATACACCGACAGGAAACGGGGTATCTAACTTATACACAGACAAGAAACTGGCTAGCTAACGGATACAACGACAAGAACCTGGGTAGCCAACGGATCCAACGATAAAAAAATGGGGTATCTATCATATACACCTACAAGGAATGGGCTAGTTGACGGATACAACAACAAATAACGGGTAGCTAACGGAAGATTCAATACACCAACACTTTAATAAAAATTGTATGGTAAGAATATGTGGGGCAGACACCGCCGGTGAAGTAATCCAATTGAAAAAAATCCAAAACTTTAGTAAATTGCTATGGACGACGATGATATTTTTTTCCTATGGCATGCCTAAAGAAAAGCCGTACTCCTATATCAAAAGCGAACCCTAGTGTAAATCTCAAACAGTACAGTCTACATATGACTGATTAAAAACTTAAAATAGTTAGAATTCAAATCATGCATCAACCCTATAAATTAAACCTTCACTAACGTTCGCCAACCGTCCTACGGATAGAAATATATGCATAACTTTGATGTAAAAAGGTTATACCATACCATACAGCCTTTCCTGCTCTTAATTTATCGATCACAAAATAAAAACGAACTGATTGAATAACACCAACAGATAAACAAACATACACCGCTGCTATTTGCAACCTAATCTGTATTTCTGTGTTAGGTAAGCGACGGCGTTGGACAAAAATTCAGGTGCGATTTAACCGTGAATAGTAGCAATTGCAGGTATTTAATAGGTTGATTTATATGAAATTAATCATAAGGTATTATGTTTATGCACATATTACACGCAAAACAATACATTGAAATATTTTTGAACATTACACATGCCTGTTGTAATAATGTGGATATAAAAACCATTTGAATCGCATTTGCAGGTAGACATCGTCAGAGTGATGGGAAACTCGGACTGTCTAGATTTATGGATTCGAAAGGAAAAAATCCGGTTATTAGTTAATGTGTGTGTGTTGAGCAACAAAAATTACCTGTTGTTTAACATAGAGCTGCGCGCTAGCCCGAATAATGTTACTACGAGGAGTTAACCCAGTCCATATTTACCGTCGAATTGTCAATGATCGAGCAGGTCCACATCGTTGGCTAATCCAATCTAACCAGTTTATTGTATTGGTTTAGCCAAGGAAGACCCAAGTGAAATAATTCAACAGTCATGGTGAGGGCGCTGCTAGTTCTGCACTAGTCGTTACCTTCCACCAAGGGTAAGGTTAAGCGTCTGAAATAGGGGCTCGTTAGCAACGGTCAACTATGAGTATCCATTGTTATTTGGTTGGTGACAACTTACAACTGGTGAGGACAATTGTATCAAAAACAAGGCACATGATAGCTTTAGAACGTCGCGTTTTAAACTCGGCGCACTCATCACTGTTTAGCTGAAAATTTAGATTGAATTTTTTCTCACATTCAAAAGTAAACAGTCGAAATAAAATCGGTTCAGGGTGAACATGTACATAGAAATCAAGGAACACTTAAAATAATCCAACCTAATGTAGACTTTTTCCGTCATAATAGAGCATCCGTAAACAAGGGATGACCAGGGAATTACCAGTGATCAAATCAGGGATTAACCCAGGGATTACCAGTAGGGATTGTCTACGGTTGGAGTCAATAATTACGATCCGTAAAAATATTAAACCAAAGTTATTTCTTCATAAAATAGGTCTTAAATACA